>RJWK010024396.1:0-28403 GCA_004363435.1 Platanista minor | reverse complement strand
CCTCCCTATCCCACCCCTCTAGGTGATCACAAAGCACTGAGCTGATCTCCCTGTGCTATGCGGCTGCTTCCCACTAGCTATCTATTTTACGTTTGGTAGTGTACATATGTCCATGCCATTCTCTCACTTTGTCACAGCTTACCCTTCCCCCTCCCCATATCCTCAAGTCCATTCTCTAGTAGGTCTGTGTCTTTATTCCCGTCTTGCCCCCAGGTTCTTCACGACATTTCTTTTTTTCATAGATTCCATACATATGTGTTAGTATACGGTATTTGTCTTTCTCTTTCTGACTTACTTCACTCTGTATGACAGACTCTAGGTCCATCCACCTCACTACAAATAACTCCATTTCCTTTCTTTTTATGGCTGAGTAATATTCCATTGTATACATGTGCCACATCTTCTTTATCCATTCATTCGATGATGGACACTTAGGTTGTTTCCATCTCCTGGCTATTGTAAATAGAGCTGCAATGAACATTTTGGTACATGACTCTTTTTGAATTATGGTTTTCTCAGGGTATATGCCCAGTAGTGGGATTGCTGGGTCATATGGTAGTTCTATCTGTAGTTTTTTAAGGAACCTCCATACTGTTCTCCATAGTGGTTGTACCAATTCACATTCCCACCAGCAGTGCAAGAGTGTTCCCTTTTCTCCACACTCTCTCCAGCATTTACTGTTTCTAGATTTTTTGATGATGGCCATTCTGACCGGTGTGAGATGATATCTCATTATAAATATTATATAAATAAATCTCTTACGCTGTATCAATAGGTCAGATCAACACATATTCATATTTCCAAAGATGACAAAATAGCATGTGATAAACTCAGCACTTATACTTGATAACCTCTCAATAATCTAGAAATAGAAAGATCACCTACTATGATTTTTAAAAAGATCTAAAACCAACAGACAACATTTTTGCTAAAAAGTCAGGAATAAAATAAAAAGATGTTCACAAAGTATTAGTGAAAGGAAATGAACAGACCAAATACCACCATCAGCAGGTGCAAGGCTGAATACCTAAAACTCAAGAGAAATATCTAAAAATAACCCTGTTGGAAATAGTAAGGGTGGTATCAGATGATCTGAAATACGTAAAAAGCAATGCTTTCTGTCCAGTGGTAGCAAAGGCTAGTCACAAACAAATGAAAAGAAAGACAGTCTGAAAACAGGTCATATTCAGAAAAATTATGCTTAAAGAACCTATATAGAAAATGTTTAAGGAAATCTTTAGGACAATGGTTTCCTCATGAGAAATGTTGAGAAGTATAAATGTACTTTTTTAGAAAAGAAAAAAAAAAAGCATCACCTAGCCAGGAAACTCAATATGAGGTAAACTAATGAATGTATATTTTTGGTCTGTAGAAGGTGAAGTACCATTATAGGAATATGAGAACAGGAAGAGGCTTTTATAATCAGAGAGGCTTATTTATAGGTGAATACTTGAGGATCTCAGAGGCTGTTCTATAAATTCACGATAGAATTTTTAGAAAAAAACACGTTAAGAATATTTGATTATCCGGCCTTAAGTGCAAAATGCACTAATAGATTATACTCACAGCATTAAATACAAATAGAATTTGATATAAAAATACCCCCAAACACTTCACTACACTTTTGAAGGTTGGGGAAATGCTATAAATAGCCATCAATGTTATATTTCTGGAAAGAAAATGTTAATTACACTTCACTGAACCATGATAAAACAGGTCACATTTTATTGCTTTTGGCCAAAGAACAATGTGAAACTTATAGTCAGGAGTACATGCAAGGTGGTGTTTAAAATAAGTTCTATGGGCAAACCACAACTAATGTGAGTTTGAGAATAAAAATAAATAAAATGTCAGGGTTGGTTTTATAAAAAGGAGACACAAGTCCAATATGTCACCATATCTTTTTAGCTACAGTGTCTAAAATAAGCTTACCTCTCATTTTAGACAACAGAGTGAGCAGAGAAACTAAAAGCCAAGTGTTTCCGACAATAACTATGGGATCAATGTCACAAAAGGGATCACATTTACTCTTTATATCAGGACAAAATTAAAGGCCTGTTAGCTTTGGAGGATGATGATATTGAGTGACTAGGTAAAAACAGGTTTAATGCGCTGAGTTTGGCAGGGTTTAAACAAGGAACAATTTAAAGTCATGTTTGATAAAAACACTTCTACTTATGATAATGACTGTGCAAATACCCAAGGCATAGACACTTTCCCTAAAAATGTCAACTACTTGAAATACAGGAGCCCCAAAGGCTTGCCCATAAGCATGAAATCTGTTATCTTTATTTCTTGAGTAAAACACATAAAACTTCATAGAAGAAACAAGTGAGGGTGAAAACTCACATAAAGGGCTGCCAGAAATCACAGAATTTTAGACCAGTGTAGACTATAATGTACTCAATAGCAATAAGACCAAAAAAGGGCAACTTTCCCAATGTTCATGCCCTAAGTATCTAGAAAGTATTCCTTAAATAAGTAACACAGATGGTCAAGTAGACAAAAGCAAAGCAAGTAATTTTGAGGGGGTACACAGTTTGATCATGTAAATCCAAAAGGAATCTCTGTATTCAGACCGGAGTCCAGCGCCTGCCCCACACCTGCCATCCTGGGGGGCCGCTCCACGTCTATCCATTCTGATTTGAGAATGCCAGGTAACTTAGGACTCTAGGTCCACTTCGACGTAAAAACCACTTTCTCTCTTCCACTTGCCCTTCTTTGAGCTGCCTCATTTCCTTCATAGACCATAAGCAAGCAACGGTAGCTAGTGAAATACAAACCTTCTTAATTTGGCTGCTGAAAGGGGGTGGAATAATATCCTCTATAATTTTGGAAGCCGAACATCCATCTACCCTCCTTCTGACAACCATACCGGCGTTTCCCTCTCCTTTGTCCTACTATCAGCCCAGGTGCTCTGAATGAAATCAATTAGGCTAAACAATTCATCATATTTCATCTCCCTGATTACTGTGATTGGTGCATGGATAGGCGCGTGACCCAAGCCACACCAATCAGGATCAATGAGACCTAATTGGGGTATTTTATTAAAATTACTAAGGAAGCAGAACTTTTCCTGCTTCTATGAGACATGAACAAGACAGGATTTAGAGGCCAGAGTTGCTGTAGCCATTCTGCAAACATGTGGGGCATGAAAATGAGCCTACATGGAGGAATCTCATTCTGATCAACTCTGTGTGCTTTTGAACGATAAAACAGATCTATACACCCTCCAAGGTGACTTACTTTCTTCTACTCAATATAACGTTTGTGAGGGACTTCCCTGGTGATGCAGTGGTTAAGACTGTGCTCCCAATGCAGGGCACCCGGGTGGTCAGGGAACTAGATCCCACATGCATGCCACAACTAAGAGTTTGCATGCCACAACTTAGGAGCCCGCCTGCTGCAACTAAGACCTGTTGCAACCAAATAGATAAATAAATAAACATTACGTTAGTGAGATTCCTCCATGTCATTTTGCAGTGTAATTATTTGTGCAGATGGAGAGTATTTCTTTGAATTTCATTGGATACTTCGTGGTATATTTATATGCTCTACTGTTAGACCTTTAGATTGTTTCCATTTTTCTTTCCTATACAAGCAATGTTGTACATGACTCCTGTATTCATACTTCTACATTGTATTTACTTGAACTGGAACTGCTGTGTTGTTCATCATACACATGTTGAACTTTACTGGGTAATGCCAATTTTTTTTAAGAGTAATTGTGTCAATTTACACTCCACCCAGAGTACACGCATACCTCATTTTATTGTGCTTCACTTTATTGCACCTTGAACATACTGCATTTTTATTTATTTATTTTTACAAATTGAAAGTTTGTGGTAACCCTGTGTTGTCAGATGATGGTTAGCATTTTTTAGCAGTAAAATATTTTTAAATTAAGGTATATAGTTTTGGGCTTCCCTGGTGGTGCAGTGGTTGAGAGTCCGCTTGCCGATGCAGCGGACACGGGTTCGTGCCCCGGTCCGGGAAGATCCCACGTGCCGCGGAGCGGCTGGGCCCGTGAGCCATGGCCGCTGACCCTGCGCGTCCGGAGCCTGTGCTCCACAACGGGAGGGGACACAGCAGTGAGAGGCCCGTGTACCGCAAAAAACAAAAAACAAAACCCCCCCCCCCCAAAAAAAATTAAGGTATATAGTTTTTTTAGGCATAATGCTATTAAGCACTCGATAGACTACAGTATATAGTATAAACATAACTTTTATATGCACTGGGAAACCAAACAATTTGTGTGACTTGATTTATTGTGACATTAACATTATTGAAATGGTCTGAAACTGAACCTGTAATATCTCTGATGTATGCCTATATATGAGAGTTCTTTTCACTCCATAGTATGGCCAACAACTAATACCATAAAGTTTTAATTATAGCCATTCTGGTGGGTGAGAAATGGTATTACTGTGGTTTAAATTTGCATTTACCTAGTTACTAATGAGGTTGAGCATAACTTCATTTGTGTGTTGGCTATTCACATTTCCTACCCTGTGACAAACTTGCTCATACACTTTGCCCATTTTTCTATTGAATTATCTTTTTCTTATGAATTTGTTGGAGTTATATATATATTCCCCAAAATGTAAATCCATCTGTCTGTTATGGGTTATGGTTTATCTTCAGTCTCTTGACAAAGAGAAGTTCTTAAATATGATGCAGTTATATATGTCTCTTTATGGTATAATGATTTTTCTGTCTTGTTTAATAAATTCTTTCCCTACCCCAAGGACATGAAGATATTCTTCTATGTTTCTTTTAAAAGTTTTATAATTGTGTATTTTGTGTTTAAGTCCTTGATCCATTTGAAATTAATTACTATGTACGCTGCAAGGCAGGTGCCATTTTCATTTTTTCCATAAGGATAAGCTATTACCCCAGTATCATTTATTTATTCTTTCCACTGATTTGCATTTCAGCTGTGTCACATAACAGGTTTCTATATAAATGTGGGCCTGTTTCAGAAATACTGTTTTACTGGTCTAATCACTTATCTCTATTGCCACAATTACAGTGTCTAAATCATTTTGGCTTTATAACAATATAAATATCTCTAAATCCTTCTACCTGTTTCTTCTTAAGGATTCTTTTGGCTATTTCTGGATCTTTGTTCTGTATAAGTTTGAGAATCAACTTAAGTTCCACTAAAAACATGTTGAATTTTGACTGGGATTGTACTGTATCTATATTTGGGAGAACTGACATCTTTATAATAATGAGATCATCTATGAATATCTTATCCCCCTCCAATGATTTAGATCTTTTAGAAGTACTTTTCAATAAAGTTAAAGTTATTCCAGAGTCTACATAAAGATCTTTCATCAAATATGTTTCTAGGAACTTAATTTTTGTTATTATTGGAGAATATACCTTTTAAAAATATATACTGCTTTTTCTAGAAAGGCTATTAACCTGAAAAAAATGCATTTGGAAATATACAGAAAAGTTGCAAAAGTAAGAACTGTAGTTCTTACTTCTTAGCTTTTTCTTGTCAAAAGCTTATTAGTCATTTCAGAGAACTAAGTTTTGATTCTGGGATGCCATATGTACTTATAATTGTTCAGACATAAGCAAAAAAACCCCATCAACTACAGAATTCACAATAGAAACTGGCTGACCAAAGTGGGAGTGGAGGGGGGAAATTTAAATGATCAAATATTTTAGAATAAGAGTGTTAAACAATCACAAAAATTTTTCATTCAAGCAGGCAATTATTTATATGCCTCAGACTCAATTTTTATTTTTTCATTCAACAAGTATTTAGGATCTATTATGCACAGACATACATTTCTATTCCCATAGAGACCTCCAAAGATGGACACTTTACAGCTTTCCTTGCAAACTCAATTCAATTTCTATTTCTAATTTGATATCTCTAATTGGCCTTTGTTTGATCTCTCTAATTGGCATGTTTCTAAAGAGATCCAGTGGGTCTCAACCACTTTAAAAAAAACCCAAACCCTAGAATTTGGAAGTGGAGACTATTGAGAAGAGGTAAACATCTTTCAATAACTAATAGTTATTGGTTTCCTAACCAGTAAATGTACTCATTTTACCCACAATTTTATTAAATTATATAGTAAATGCCTGATGTGTGTCAGGCACTATGCCAGGCATGGAGGTTATAAAGTGGGTAAAGCAAGGTCTCTGAGGAATATATCTCATATTACAAAATGGGTGTGTTCTTGGGAAAAATACATGCATAAAGCAATTCTTAATAAGTTGAATTGTTTTCTGTGGCTTTTTTTTTTTTTTTTCGTGGTACGCGGGCCTCTCACTGTTGTGGCCTCTCCCGTTGCGGAGCACAGGCTCTGGACGCGCAAGCTCAGCGGCCATGGCTCACGGGCCCAGCCGCTCCACGGCATGTGGGATCTTCCCAGACCGGGGCACGAACCCGTGTCCCCTGCATCGGCAGGCGGACTCTCAACCACTGTGCCACCAGGGAAGCCCTTCTGTGGCATTTTAATAGATACATTAGAAAAAAACTGTTCAAGTGAAGGTTCTACCCACTTAATTCTGATGTAATACATCAGGTTTGCATGACTTCTCAGACACTGCATTCTGCACAGAAAGAAGACTGATGAAATGACAAGTTCAGTCTTTAGTTTGTATCATTCTTGGGTTCCGCAGGATCACACACCAACTGTGTATGTAGAACTGATTAAAGTTCTTTACATATTATTAAGAAACGTTAGGCTGATACTGCATGCTTCCCAAATCTGGGCTATATTGAATGGTAAGTTGGTTGTGAATCTTTTAGAAGGGAAACCAAAAGCAGATAGACAACACAGACTCTGCACACCAGATTTTGATGACCCAGAGCTTAGATTTTGTCATTTGCTGTTTATAAAAAGACTAACAGCTGGCATAATGACTTGACAAAGGATCCTTAATTCTAATACTGAATCAGATATTAGGAGTTAGAGTAGATGACCCTTCCTCAGATATTAGGAGTTACAGTAGATGACCCTTCCTCAGATATTAGGAGTTACAGTAGATGACCCTTCCTCAGATATTAGGAGTTAGAGTAGATGACCCTTCCTTATACTCCCCTGTATGTCCCTCTCTTTTTCATTCTTAGAGCAAAGTGGGCCTCTTTATAAATAAAGCTGGCCAAACAGAACTGGGGATTCCAACACCATTTTCCTTTTATTTTTCAATGTTGGAGGGGAAAATGGGCAAGAATGTGAAGTAGTGAATGTTCCTTGAATGAATGACCTTCATTCAAGTGCTGTTAAAGACACTAGGATTACAAAGAAAAATACCGAGCCTCTTCCCAAAATAGCAGGCTTTCAAGGGATGTATACCAGTCAATAGACTGGATGGTAGCTGTATTGCAAATGCTATAATACAGTTATCAACACTTTCCTATCTCACTTTCCTATCACCCAAGAGACCCTGTGTTACTCTTAAAATGACCTGAATGCATCCAACATCTGAGCACCAATAATGCACCAGGCATGGGTACTGAGGACACAGCAGTGACTAGGACAGACCTAGTTCTTACCCCCATGGAACCTCCAGTCAGTGGAATGGACTGTCACAGAGTTAGCTGGTAACAACACCCAGAGACAGCATGCTACCCAGTGTGATCTTGGAAGCATAAAAAGAATATAACTCTAATATTAAAATTTGGGGCTTAGTAGTCAGTACACCAGTGGAGGAATATAATGAGTAAGACAAGACTTTCCAAAGATCCTCGAGTCCAGACAGAAATAAGAAGGAAGGTGATTATGAAAGTTAATAAAGTTTTGGCAGATTCTGTACTTAATAAAATGGAGGAAACTATAGAAATGGATGAGCATTTCTAAGCAGAAACATTTTATAAGCAACATTTTAAAATTATTTATTTATTTATTTTATTTATTTTTGGCTACGTTGGGTGTTTGTTGCTGCACATGGGCTTCAGTAGTTGTGGCTCGTGGGCTCTAGAGCACAGGCTCAGTAGTTGCGGCACACGGGCTTAGCTGCTCCACGGCATGTGGGATCTTCCCGGCTTGAACCCATGTCCCCTGCATTGGCAGGCGGATTCTTAACCACTTCACTGTGCCACCAGGGAAGCCCAGCAATGGCTTTTATAGATTAGAGGAATATAGATTAGAGTACAAGAGCTTCTTTCAACCTAGAGCAATAACTTTAAGTGATTCAGAATGTGTTAGCAAGCAACAAAAATGAACAATGTTAGTTTACATAGCAAAATTCCCTAAAATGAACAGAATTCAGATGGCTGTGGTTTTTAAAATTGGACTGACTCAAAGGTAAAACAGATTTCAGTAAAGGGAAACCAAAGATATCCCATGTCTTTCTCATACTAGTTATTTAATAAACTAATATTTTGGGAGATAGCTTTAGAAATTTAAATTTGTTGTTGCGGTTTATTTAATGGTGAGTACTGTAAAATGCTTCTGTAAAAACACTAGTTTTATTCAAGCAACATATGGAAAAACCTGTTACATCACTTTAGAATGTTATATTTAGAAAGGTAATTTCCTTTCACTGGAGGCCTTTTTTCTTTTCTCAACCTTTCCACATCAGTCAAGAAAAACAGGCTTTGACCTATCAGTTTTTAAAAAAACAAACTACCAAATATATCACAGAGTTTTTATTTATTATTCATTTAACATTGAGGATATTTCAATAGGCTTTCAGGTTCAGGGAAACCTGAATATGGAGAGCAGACTTCCAATAAAACATTTTACAGTTCTTACCAAACAGTGATTTATTCATCTACGTGTTCCCCACCATTACAGCAACTAGTACTTCCTGGAAATCTTCGGTTTTGCTACTGTGGACTGCTTTTGCTTCTAAAAAGAGGGGAAATGCTAAAATTGAATTATGTGGCCCACAAGGAAACTAGGAGGGTGATAACTGACATACGCAAAGAAACCTTCTCATTTTACTTCTGTACTTAAGAAAACTTTTTCTTTTTATTAAACTTGTCATTAGCATACCTAGTGTGTGCTTACACAGTTATTTTGCTCATTTTAAAAGGCTCAAACTTAATATGAATGTCATTAAAAATATTTTGGAGAGTCTAAACTGAACAGATGATTCTTTCTGTATAATATTTTTGGTTTCTTCATGGAAAACCATTAGGATTTTTTTCAAACTATCTTGCAAGTTTAGATTATATTAAGTATGTTTTATTTATTTGAGAATAAATTTTATTTAGAATAAATATGTGTTTTTTAGTTTCTAACTCCATGAACAGATTAATATTTCTTCAGATTCAGTTTATTTGCATTGTTAGCTCAGCTGTTTGGGTGTGTACAATAGCCTATAACAGTAAGGACGTTTGGTCATGTGATATTAAAACTAAACCCAGAGCAAAGGCCAGTCCTCTGGTAATGCACAGATATGCTACAGAGAACACACTACCACAAATTTTACTATGAAACTGAAATATAGCACCTATGAAAAAACTGAAATATATTGCCTACTACCATAAAATTGGTTAGAATTGCATTTTCCAATCTAAATGATCAGCAAGTACAGATATTTGCTTAGCATCTGTTTCCCCCATTAGACTATATGAGACTCCATTTCTTTGGTACATGACAGCACACTCAACACCTAGCATATGGTGGTTGCTCATGAATAGTTATGAAATGAATAACTGAGTGAAATGTCCTCACTGGATAGGTATGCTAAGCAGGTTTTTAAAATAAATAAATAAATAAATTTATGTATTTATTTTTGGCTGTGCTGGGTGTTCGTTGCTGCACGCAGGCTTTCTCTAGTTGCGGCGAGCTGGGGCTTCTCTTCGTTGCAAAGCATGGGCTTCTCATTGTGGTGGCTTCTCTTGTTGTGGAGCACTGGCTCTAGGTGCACGGGCATCAGTAGTTGTGGCATGCAGGCTTCAGTAGTTGTGGCTCACGGGCTCTAGAGCACAGGCTCAGTAGTTTTGGTACGTGGGCTTAGTTGCTCTGCGGCATGTGGGATCTTCCCGGACCAGGGCTCGAACCCGTGTCCCCTGCATTGGCAGGCAGATTCTTTACCACTGCACCACCAGGGAAGCCCCTAAGCAGGGTTTTAAATGAAAAAGTCGGGCTGATATATAAATGATGACAGGATACATCTTTTAGAGAAGAAACGGTTGAAAATACTAGAACAGGGAAAATAATCAAAAATATCCCTGAAAAGACAGGAGGAACTGGGACCCAGGATCCAGGACCCAGCGTTATATAAGGTCAGGACCCTTTTGCTGTTAAAACACAGGGCAGGCAGTTGGGAGTTAGTAGATTTGTTGGCAGGCAGTAGCCCAGTGTGTTCTCAGATGATTTCGATTTTTCTCTGAGAAGTAAGAGACAAGACCATCTTCTGAATGTGATGGGCAAGAATGAGCATTTAGGAAGAGTGAGGAAGATTAGAAATAAGTCATTTGGAAGAGTCAGGGCATGAGCTGACTAGAAAGAAATCATCAGTCAGTCAGTATCCCACTGTGTCATCAACCTCCAGGTGACAGACAGATCCTTAGGTGGGACATGGGCTTGGGCAAGTGCGTAGCAGAGAGCAGGTAGGACAGGTGGGAAGCATCACAAAAAAAGTTTTGGCTTTGGAATCAGGAGACTTGGGTCTAAGCCCAAGCTCTGCTCGTAATGAATTGCCTGACTTGGAGGAATCACTTCCTTTCTTTAGAACTTAGGCTTTACCATTTGTAAAATGAAAGGACTGCTTAAGAACCTCCACTATCCCTTGTAGCTCTCAAAGGGCTAAATCTTTACAAAATAACCAGTAAATGAGTCTAACGGCAGCACAATAAATACAGCATAAAAAGTTAGAGTTGGACAGTAACCATTTTTACTGCCTTGGCCCATGGCTTCATTACTTTCTGACATGGGTTACATCATGACCTCCCCACTGGGCTGCCTCCAATCCTACCTTCATCCTGTCATGTGTATGACAAATGTGATCACGTGGCTTCTTTGTTTCCATCCTTCAGAAGTTCCCCCCATTTCTGACTGATGAACCCAGGCTCCTGAACCCCACCCAGGAAGTCCTTCATTACTGGTTCCTGCCTCACTTCACTGCTTCACTGAAACACTAACTGCAAAATTGCTTTTCAAAAAAAGAGAAAGGGAGGATTTTATCTATTAAAGCACACATAAAATAAAGGTTTTTGAACCCCCTAAACATACCAATTTACTTCTTCAGGGACACATGCACTGTCATTTGCTACTTTATGACAGAGAGTCCAATTAAAAAACATCATACTCAGAGATTTGGGCCAAGCAGTTTTCAGTAGTAATAGTGAGAATTCTGTGGCTGCGTTAAAATACACTAAGGTGAATTCCTTTCACTTTTCAAGGTGAATATAAATTAAAGGCCTCCCCCAGAGAAATGGGCTTTCCAGAGGAAGTGAAGAAAGACTATAACTAACATTAGCCCATTCATTAAAAGAACGGTATTCAACGACGTTTACACAAGTGGTTCTCACTCTTTAAACTTAAGCCTAAATATATTTTAAAAGCTGTATGTAAAGTAGTAATTTACTGAAGCCAAACCACAAAGAAATTTTAGGAATGCATCCAGGTTATAAAATTCTATTCCCTGCTCCATAAAGAGAATTTTAACAGTTTCTATTTTGGTCATCTATTGGACTAATTGTTACTTGGAAGGATTTTGGAACACAAAATAATTTGAAAAATTAAGTTTCAGTCCAATTGGGTTTCTAGGTGAGAGGTAGACATGTAAGCCCCTAACCGCTGAGTAGCCATTTTTCATACCAGGTAACTGGCAGAGGCAGCCTTCCCTGCTCGCTAGAACTCCTCATCTTCAACCTTCCATGTCTGGGAATTTTCTTGTCCTCTCGACACCCTTATTTGCCATCATTTCAGGAATCCTGAAGAGAGAGGGAGGGGCAATGGCAAGAAAGGTTCAATCAAAAGGCTTAATGGGGGCTTCCCTGGTGGCGCAGTGGTTGAGAGTCCGCCTGCCGATGCAGGGGACACGGCTTCGTGCCCCAGTCCGGGAAGATCCCCCTATGCCGCGGAGCGGCTGAGCCTGCGCGCCCGGAGCCTGTGCTCCGCAACGGGAGGGGCCACAACAGTGAAATGCCCGCTTACCACACACACAATAAAAGGCTCAATGAATTTCTTTTTTTT
The DNA here is from genome assembly GCA_004363435.1 of Platanista minor. Classification (NCBI taxonomy): domain Eukaryota; kingdom Metazoa; phylum Chordata; class Mammalia; order Artiodactyla; family Platanistidae; genus Platanista; species Platanista minor. Next base: position 16,281 of record RJWK010024396.1, on the reverse strand, counting down.
TTTTTTTTTGGTCATGCCTTATGGCACAGTGGGATCTTAGGTCCCGACCAGGGATGGAACCCGCGTCCCCTGAACTGGAAGTGCGGAGTCTTAACCACTGCACCACCAGAGAAGTCCCAAGGCTCAATGAATGTTAAGAGAAAGGAGAGACTGCTTCTGGTTGAGGGGGCTCCCAGACTGTCTGTGTAAATGAAGTGCAGGGTGGGCAAGCACGATAGCTTTTAGGGAAGAGTTAGGGGATGGAAGGAAAGCCATTCCAGAACAGTGGGAAAGCACAGGAAACTAGGAAACCTAGATTCTCCCAAGGAACTAAGATGGGTAACTTAGTTGGAGTTGGCGTTTTGGTGGAAAACAGTAATACGTTCTATCTACAAATTAACAAACTAAAGAATTGTTTGGTGCTGGAAAAGAAAAATTTTAAGCAATCCAAGAAGATCATCTGTCAAGATCATCAATGTCAAGAACAATACTTTCTTAAGGGCTGGAACAATGTTCATATTCACATTTCTTTCATGCAAAAAAGGAACAAGAATGGGAACGTTCTCAGATTACTAAACAAATAAATGCCAAAACAGAAAACTCCATGGACTAAATAATAGAATTTATATGGCTCAAGACTCATCCAGGAGGTGGCAAAATTTAAGCCAAGAAAACCTCCAGAAAGTACAGCAAAAAACAAAGGAAAATAGGAAAGACATGGAGAGTTGATTCCAGGACGTCCAAAATCCATCCCCTGGAGTTCTAGGTGAAGAGTGCATTAAGTATTAGTGGGGAAGAAATATCCTGAGCTAGGGGAGACTTCAGATCATAAAGGCCAAAAAAAAAAAAAAAAAAAGATTAATGAAAAAAGGTCACTGGTGAAACATCAGAACTAAGGATACAGTAAAAATTCCCCAAAGCTTCAAAGAGGTAGACAGATAGACACATGCATACACAATCAACTAAGTTAGGAGAATCAGTCTAGCACCAGACTTATTGGCTACATTAGATTGTAGGTATCAGAGGGGCAATGCCTTCAAAGTTGAGGAACTATCATTTTGAATCTAGACTGAAATTATCAATCAAGTGTGAAGGCAAAATCAGACATTTCCAAACATGCAGTAACAGAGCTTAGCATCCGTGCATGTTATATATAAAAAGCTACTCAAAGGGAATAGTCTACCAAATGAAAACAGGAATCTAAGGCAGGGAACATCATGGATGCAGAAAAACAGTAGGAGCTGAATATAACCCCAAAGCAGAAGAGTGTCTATAAAGAATCGAAGCTGTTGGAAAATCTCCTTCAAGCAGCAAAACTCAGTGATTCAGTGTGGAATGTCCTTCTCTATGGATCTTATTATATTCCGTGGCTCCACAGTGAATACTACTTGCATATTGGCTTTTGATTTTTAGAAACAATCTATGGACAAAACAAGCATTCACAGCTATGCTCTAACAATAAGTATTACCACGATGCTGTAAAAATTATGGTCTAACACACTGGGAGTTTATAGGTAAGGGCTGACCCTCCTGGGAGCGAGGGGGGTTCCTGGATGTGGGACTTTCAGTGCTAAAACTGGGAAAGTCCTGGGTAAACCAGGACTGGTTTGTCACCTTAGTCATGGGGAGAAGAGATGAATAAAGGCCGCTAATATCCTCATTTTGCCGAGCAGAGGTTCGACAGATGCTTTGGCAAAGAACTAAGTTGGTGACAACCAACACTAATATAGCAACTGTTAGCAGTGGCTGTCACTTAAGGAATGAGGTTTCTGTGTTTGATTTCAGCCCCTTCCAAATGATTTAGATTTCTAAAACAATACATCCATTTAGAGTAGAATGAGTCAAGTCTTATTCATGAGGCATCTAACTGCTAACAAAGAGAATGTTTCAAAGCGAGAAAAACCTAGGGTTCCAAACAAGGGAAGCTAACTGAAAATGATTAAACAAGGGATTCTTATCTAAACTTTGATTTGAAAGCAAGAGTATAAACAAAACCAAGAACAGGAAGATCTGTTCTCCTGTCTAGAGGCAGGATCTGGACTCTTGTGGAGAATGGATGGTCACAGGAAAGGACAGGAGGATGAAGCCCTCAGTGAACCAAAAAAAGGGACCCACTGAGCAGAGTTAATCACATAACAGGCCATTAGAAGCTATACTGGCACCACAGCTACTGCTGGGTAAACCAGAGTGGCCCTGTTCCCTCCACATAAAAGCTACTCAGAAGACACCCTGCTTCCTCTCTGAAAGTGTGACATTTATGAGTATTATATATTACACTAACTTTTTAAAGAAAACCCATAAATGACATACTGTGATCCAGATGTTTTATGCCAAACTGTTATTCACATAACATATAAAAATTCAAAATACGGCGTCTTTTCATGCACATTAACACTTCGAAGTTTGTCTAATGACCCTGAAGAGGGATTCATATCTATAGATAATTTTTTTTGTCTTAAAGAGAACCCAAATCTTAGGTATACTGATCCCCAATTATTTGTACAGGAAGCCGTTAACTTATCTACTAATGATAACTCAACCATGCAAGATAATAATTGTTTCATTCCCTTCAACTTAAAAATGCCCTCTGTTAACACCCGAAAGATAAATGATTTTAACTTTTAAATGGAAAAAGCCCACAGTCCTGCCTTCTGCAATTCACATAACCAAAATCCATCATGAGCGTTGTACAATGCAGGGAACTAGGGCCCTTGATACATTTGACAGCTTTAATAGGTGCCTGCCAAATCACTGAACATTTATCAAGTTTCCTTATTTTTAAGATACACTTAACATTTTAAAAACATACCTGAAATCAGGATATAGTTTACAATTAACATGAACATTTAACATGGCCGGGTTTACTTAGGTTCCTTGTACAACTGTTAAATCAATTGAGTGTCTTTTTTTTTTTTTTTGCTGTACGCAGGCCTCTCACTGTTGTGGCCTCTCCCGTTGTGGAGCACAGGCTCCGGACACGCAGGCTCAGCGGCCATGGCTCACGGGCCCAGCCGCTCCGCGGCACGTGGGACCCCCCCGGACCGGGGCACGAACCCGCGTCCCCTGCATCGGCAGGCGGACTCCCAACCACTGTGCCACTGGGGAAGCCCCAATTGAGTGTCTTAAAAATCCAGAGTCTAGAAACTGAGAAAATCCAAAAATATCACATTCATAACTCACTGGAAATGTGTATGATGATGACTAACATGTTTGAACCCATGAAAGGAATATAAAAAAATGTAGCCCAGGTAAGCTGAGATATTTGTCCTATAAGTGAAGGCAACTGAGGTTAGAAACATTAAAAAGGACAATATTAGACCCAAATGGACACATTTCTCAATTCTTTTGAACTACAAATTCTATATAGTTGATCCACAAATTCCAAAAGAAAAAACAATAGAACTGTGATTCCTCTACAATGTCCACCCATAGATTTATATTTTCATTTTAATTACAAGACTCTTAAAATCTTCATTCAGTTATTTCAGGGCATTAAAAACATTTCCATGTCATTTATTCAAAGTGAAATTTGCAGCAAGTAAATCTCCACAACTCCCCAAAACAATTTTTTTCAAAAGGCAGTGAAAGCTGCAATTTACTTGCACTCCCGGAAACTATATGAAATGTATTGGAGAAAACTTAATGAAATAGTGTAAAACATTTGTGTGAAATTCAAAGTAGTTTGTTATAAGCCCTTTTTATAATGGAGTAGGAACCGTATCCACCTACATTTTCATTTCCTTTGGTTCCCAATGACAGCTCTATTGAATACTCAAATTAAAAGGATTGAGAACTAATTATTTTTCCAGGGGAAGAGTTACTCAACTACTTTAAAACCTGGGTAGTTTTAGGTTTCTGCATCCCAAAAAAATTCTCCTAGCTCTTCTTGAAGGATAACATCCTATAAATTCCTACCCACTCCTACCCTGAAGTCAGTTACAAACCACAGCCTGGTAACTCTTAGGCAAAGATGTTGGTGCTTGTAATAATTCAAAAGCACAAAATGGAAATGGTGATGTACCTCCCAGCATTCACTGTATTCTCTACAAAATAAAGATTCATGGTTCAATTGTTTCCTTACTTCATTACTTTAATGGATTTTCTCCCAGAATTAGGCTTAGGGTCTGGAATTGAAAGTTAACATGTTCCATATGTCTGATTTTCAACCAGTTGACCCAGTGATGGAGAAATTGATTTATTCTTCAGTTAAAATATTTTAAATGTTTATTTTAATTAATTAATTAATTAATTTTTAAAGCCGTATCCCAAAGCTATGTTTCAGGGTTCTTTGCAGTTTTCAAGTTAGCCTTGAATGTGGTTCAATTATAGAAGTCAAGATAGCAACGGATAACCTACTGAGGGTATACTATTCGGTTTTTGAGCTTCTCATACTTTTTCTCTAACTACTGTTTAAAATTTCACCAAATCCATCAAGCTTTCTTAGGCTACCGTAGGCTACACATTTTATCTGCACTGCAAAATCATTTCATATTTATTATTCTCTACCGCTCATGTGGCCACTTGATCACACACTTTGTTTTAAAAGGCATGTAGGTTAGTTGACCTTTTCTCCTGAACCAAACGAAAAATCAGTCTGAGAGTCGGGCAGTCTTTTCCACGTCTCCTAGCTACTCATGGCACTCAGCACATAAATGGTACCACACAGGGATGGCCCTAGTTCCTGAATCGGTGAATGTGTGTAGTAGCCATCAGTAGGAGTTCAGCACAGCCCTCTATTCTCAGAAGGGAGAAAGAACCAGATCAGATCTGATTTTTAATGTTGTGCTGGACATTGAGACTTCTCACAGTCACATTTACCCCACTGAAATGTGGTATCATCACCAATTCCCAGCTACATCATGTATGTGTTTCTCTCATTACCACTTGAACTTGCATGTGTATTTTGTTGTTGGAGTTTAGGCTGCTTCTCATTTTATCTTAGAAAAACTTAAAACTCACAATATATGAATATAATCATTTTAAAAATGAGGAAGCTGTTGTACGTATGGCATTTATTATGGACCCATGATGAAAATGACAGACCCACTTTTCCAACCCCTGAACCCCTCCTTTTTCTCCTAGTAGAGCAGATCCTCCTGGCTCACCCCCTAACCACTCTCTTAACAATACCCTTCATTCCCTTCCACTCTTGAACTTTGCAATTCCCAGGAAAAGGCCAACACTAGGTTAGTTTCCATCCTTCTACTTTCCATCTTTCGACTATATCTCAGGGACTGAAAACTAAAGAGAAACCGCACATGCATCATGATGCCAAAATAAATCCATGGTTACCAACCTCAGTTGGGTTCTTGATCCTATTCAACCATCTTTTGACATTATTTTTTAATTAAATGTTAACTGAACACCCATTGTGTGCCAGGGAATGTCCTGGGATAGCTCTTCCTGCCTTAATCCTCATCCATTCCTTCTACAGTTCTTCTCTGCAGCAGGTTTATCATTCACTTTGCCCCACAAACCTTCTAACTCGGCCCACCCCCTGTTCTCAGAAGGCAGCCGCTACATTGAGGAAAATGGAGCCCTCAGGAACTCTCTCTCTCTCTACTTCCTAAGCCTTGCACTTACAAGCCACCTCGGGCTCCACTCTTCCTTGCTGTCTTCCTGCAGGCTCAGAGGAGAGGATGGTTAGAACTTAGGAGGGACATCTCGTCACCAGCAACCTCGATCTCATCCGTACGTCACTCTCTCCCAGACATCCGAACTCTCCCTCTCCATTGGCTGTTTTCCCTCAGCCTATATCCGTGGTGCTTTTCAACCATGCTAAGCATCCCCTTTGGACCAGTGCCGTCTTCCTCCTCCCCTCAGTTTTTATCGTCTTCCTTACTTGACCATATTTTCTCAGTGTCACTCTGTATGATCCTCTTTTTCCTCATCTCTTATTGACTCCACTCGTGCTTCTATTCTTTTGTCCTGCCACTGAGATGATTAAGGCACAGGTCTTCAGAGGCTCCTGAATCTTTACTTACAGCTTTAAGCAAAGCCTTCAGACCTGTATCTCCAATGGCCTGGAGAACAGCTCGTAGCAGTCTCTTGGCTATAACTACCCATCAGGGTAAAGCCCCACATCCTGCCAGCCCTACTCCAACTCCTGCAAGCCTCACATGGCACTGCACACGCTGGCAATACTGCCTGCCTGTACCACCTCTGCCGGATGCACTTTTTCCTGCCTCTCTGGACTCCGTCCTGCTCTCGCCTCTGCCTGGTGTGGCACTCTCACCCTTTGTCACCTGGCCAACTCTCTTTTGTCCCTCAAGACTCAGTTCCAACGCCAGTGACCTCCTTCGTGAGGGCACCCCTGAGCAGTGCGTTTCCAGGTGATGCCCTGGCTCTGCTTCTTCATTAGAACTGTGACCTCAAGGGCAGAAACCTTGTCTCATCGGCCCAGAGTCACTAGTCAAAAATGTGAAACTAAATTATGAGCCTTCAAAGGAAAGCAAGTCCATTTGTTGGATGCTCCCAGATGTGAAGTGTGTTTTTTGGCTTAGTAAAAATAAATAAAAGGTGCTTTAAAAAAAGAAAGCATTGCATAAGGTATTTGCGCAGAATTGTTTAAGCCTAAATAAATAATTACATCATTAGCAAAATATCAACTAAGTTCGAAAAGGGAAATTCAAATGAAAGCCTCCTAGAAGGGCATGAAAACCTTAGTCTTTGATATCCTCTAATTTAAAGGCAGCTAGTTTTACAGCACTTTCTAGTAAATAAAACCAACAAAAAAAGAAGGGAAGACTTGTAGAAGGAGAACGTTGAGAGCAAGGGGCAGGGGCAGGAAAAACATGGTATGTTTGAGACAAAGACATAGCACACGGGCACGCTCTACATCTCTCTAAACCTCCCACCCTCCCCACTTGGCCTAATTTCTCCACTGCCATTACCATTATTATTCTATCTTAGATGGAGGCCTTGGGGAGCAGATATACATCTTTCCTGTTCAGATCAACAGTGATTTCACCTGCTAAGTGAGTGTTCCCTTTCTATATTGACAATAAACCGTGTATGGCACCCTGCATACCTCTGTGTTACTTTGTAGATGGATATGTGGGGACATGCCCTTTATCCTACTATACATGCTAGAGAACAGTGCTATAACTTTAATTCTGGGCATTCCCAAAGTGCCATCCACAGGGTAGTACTCGAACACGTTGAACCGATTCACGTCTGTCGAGAATCTCACCTAACACGCAAGAGACAGAACTGTGCTGCAGCCGGTGGTCACAGAACACTGGGCAGGGCAGTTTTCATACCCAAGGACGCAACTTCAGGCTCTGCTGAATCAAGGGGTGCTTGGAACTTGAGCAGCCTGCCTTTGCTGGCCATCATTACTGCTTTCCTATGATAAGCCCTATGCTGCCTGTTAGGGGATTAGTGAATTGAACTGCATGGTCCTCTGGACCTTGGTGGTGTCAGATCTATTGTCAGAGAGGTCTCCTTCCTTACCTCCCCCCTATCACCACCAGCTAAACAGTCAGGAGTTCTCACTATTCACTTAGTTGAACTGCATATATTTATTAGAACAAGTTTACATTGTGTTTGCAACCATGAAAAGCTTTGTTGCCATCACTGAAAGGCAAGTAAATAGAGGCAAACTATTCAAAAGACAGACCTTGTTCTCTGAGTCATGTCCCCCCAGGCAGCTGACACTCACAAGTGGACACTAACCTCAGGGTAAGCAGGGCCAGCAGAACCCTCATTGCTTTCAAATGTCCGTGCTACACACAAATAAAGGAAGATTTTGTTTTCTAATAATTAAGAGAGGTTTTATGAAAAAGTAATTACAAGAATAAAAAGTAAGTTTTTTTAATATTAAAAATGACAATATCACAGCCTGTGCGTACTATCTATGCAAAAGATGACTGTTGCCAGGGATAGGATGCCTGTATCAACGACAGGTGGTGATTATGGAAATGCAAAACCTGACCTTACTATTAAGCCTAAAGCTGCTTTTCTTTTCCCAAAAGGAAAGGAGCCTTCCTCACCCTATTCATAATAGAATGTGATACTGTGGTCTAACTTAGTACTTTAGATCTTAAATGAACCAGTAAGACTTCCAAACATGAGTATGCCCAAGTTATTAATTATTCTTCTTGTATCTTAATAGTTCATATAAAAATAAGAGGATTGAACCAGTCTTTACCATTTGGCGCCAAGATTCTGGGATTTAATTACTTTGATTTTTATGTATATGTGTCTATAATATTTACATAGAATATGTATTTATGTATATAAATATGCATATAAAATATAAAAACATATCACTGCTCTGGAAGTCAAAGCCTATGATACAGACATACAGCCAAGTGGTCTGTCTAAAATTCAGGACATTTGATAGCCTGTATGCACAAGTCACTCCCTAGCAAATAACAAGTTCCTTATACTCATAAGTTGACTCTCGCGTAAAAGAGAGTCAATAGTAAAAGTATTACTAAATAGTAAATAGTAAATTGTAAATAGTAAAAATATTACTTACTATTCACTAAAATAATAGAGAGTCACACAGAAGCCAACTAGCTTTGCCATGTGACTTTCGGTCAAAAAAGAATCACGACCACAAAGAAGAAACACGACCATTAAAAAAGTTCCCACGAGGCTCACGTCAGTTCGGAATGTGTGTTTTGAAGGTCCAGGCCTCCACAGAGGGGCTCTCAGTGGCACCACCCATCTTCTGCCCCCGGGTTTCCAGCTTTCTTTACTTCCATTCCAGCCATCACTCTTGACAGCACCAGGTTGCCCACTGAGGACCCTAAAATAACCGGATCGAGGGCCCCTAGCCTCTCCCAGCACAGACCCCCATCAGCCATACCCTGGGGCACCCTCACAGCCTTGCTACGTAACATGTGATCCAGGCAGGACGTCTGGGAGCTGCTGGAAAGGCAGTCGGAGCCTGCAGGTGATTCCTACGCAGAGAGAAGTGGAGAAGCTACTCCGGACTTCACCACACAGGACAGGGTATCATCTGTGGCCTCTGGATACAAATCAGATTCTCCAAATGGAGCTTCTTCACGGACCCCCACCCCCAAACCCATGCACGCCAGAAATTCTACTATCTCTCTTCTCTAGAACTCAAGAGTAGCCTCCTTTCACGCTGCCCATCGTGGACCCCCAAGCCTTCCACTCTCTGTAAAGCTGCCCTTGGAAGCACCTGCTGCTTTCCCTTCTTCCTCACCTAGTGTCACACCTGCGGCATCAGCCCCAAAGCTTGGTGGTCCCCTGGGAGATGGCCTTGGGCAGGCTTGTCGGGTTCTCTCTCCCTCTGGAACCCAGGCAGCAGCAGTGAGCTTCCCAGCACAGGCCACACTCAAGACTGGGGATCATGCCATCCAATGGGGCCTCAGGCCAAAGCACTGGCAATGATTAACATGTCAGGCACTTCACAGACAGGGTGTCGGGAGGGACTCATGGCTAGGAAGAAAACAGGCCAGGGAGCCACAGAGTCAGTGGAGAGTTTAAAGACTGATCGCTTTTGGAAGTTGGAACAGGCAAAGGGTTCAGCACACATCTGGAGCTCAAAAAAAATGGATTGGGCTAAGTGAGTCAAGAATCCCCATAGTCAATGCTTTGGAAGACACTTTTGAATTAGCTGCACAGACAAACACAAACACACAGCCCCCTGCCTGAGATTCCAGACACATGATGGTGGTGGTTGGGTGGGAAGGATAGCTGTGACCAATGACAAGCTGGGGGGATGAAGATAAATCCTGTCCTGCTGAGCTGGCAGAACAAAGCTGGACGAGATGTACCAACATGTGGTAGAACCTTAGCCCTCGTATGTCTATGGCTCCCCTTCCACACCCATTTTCTATGAGCATGTCCACCTCTGACTTCAGTGAAGATGGCGACCATCAGCTGAGCGCCCTGCACTTCACCTTAACAAACAGATCCTCCAATTTTCCTCACATGCATTCTCAAAGGAAGGGGTTTCTCTCTTCAATAAAGTGAGTCAGAAAGAGGACCCCGCAGTAGAAATACACATCTTTCTCATCTTTTACCCCCCATCAGTCCCCCATCTTGCCCTCACCATGAGTTCCTTTCTCTTCTTTTCCTAAATAAGGCTCAGGCCATACTCTTTCAATGCCTGCTCACCCTTCTAGCTAGTCCTGTTTCTGTTCTTTTTAAAAGGAAAATGCTGAACAGGCAGAGAATTTTCAATCTACACACTTCTCATGAGTCAATTCCCGTGTGCAGATTCCCTTGCTTCCCACTCCAGAAATTCTTCTTCCCTTGCTGCAAGTTCAGCTCTTACTTGGGGTCAATCATCTTGTCTCTCTCTCTGTAACATTTAACAACACTAAACTTCGTGGAAGTTTCCTCCAGAGTTCTCTTGTACTGAACTTGCCTAGAGCACTCCCAGGGTTCTGCTATCTTCTCCATGCCCTTTGCTGGCTGATTTTTTTTCTTTCCATCCCTCATGGCTCAGAACAGGTTGAGCCAGTGGGTTTCCATCTTTGCTCCTTGAGCACGGCAATAAAGAGTCCCTCCCCCACCATGCACACCCCTTCCCTATGGGGAGAGGGGGGTGTCCTTACTTTTCACGCCTGTTCCAAGCAGTTCAGTTTTATCTTTTTCATATCCATACACACTTTCCATATAAAATTTTGTTTCCACATAGATGTTATGGTTTTAAAAAATTTGAAAACCATGGTTGACTGGTGTAGGGAAACAAGGGTTCAGAGTTTTCTGGTCCCCGCGATGGAATTTGCTAGAGTCACAACCCCTCAGACATCAGCTTCGTGCTAACTAACTGAGGAGCAACAGTACCCTTCTTGCCTACCTCACAGGGCTACTGGGAGACCCAGAGAGAAAATGCACATTAGTCCCTAACATGTGATGGCTCCTGGACTACCTTCTCTAGCAGTGGTATGTGCCTCGGCCACCCTGTTGGGAGCAAGGTATGGAGGGAGAGGGCAGAGAAGCAAGGAAAGAGAGCCTGGCCATCCCGGGCAGCACTCGCCTGTGGGCCTAGGGGCTCTGAGCGGTAGCTTCAGCTCTTTTCTCCTCCCACTGCTGCCTGTGCCCCACGTCCAGGCTACCCCAAGTCTGACCATCCACTGCAGCACCTGAGACTCTGATAGCAGCCCTCTGGGTACCCAACTTGCCAGGGAGGATTGTTAAAGTGTACTGCACTTTGGAAGAAATCTTTTTTCTTTTTCCTTTTTTTTTGGTCTCACTGCGCAGCTTGCGGGATCTCAGTTCCCCGACTAGGGATTGAACCCGGGCCCTCGCATTGAAAGCACTGCGTCCTAACCACTGGACCACCAGGGAGTTCCCAAGAAATCTTTAAATATACATTTTTTTTAGTTATAAAAATAATAGATGCTCACTGTATAAAAGTCTAGAGAGGAAAGCAAGGAAGAAGCACCGCTTATAACTCAGAGAGGATCATGGCTACAAAACAGTGGTACCTTTCTTCCAGTCTTGCCGCTTTGTTTGTTTATAATGGAGAAAGAAGAGTAAACAATTTAGTGTACTCTGACCTTTTTTTTTTTTTTCGACTGAGCATTGTAACAATTTCTTAGGAGAGAACTTTATTTTTTTTTTATTTTATAAATTTATTTATTTTTGGCTGTGTTGGGTCTTCGTTGCTGCGCTCAGGCTTCCGCTAGTTGCAGTGAGCGGGGGCTACTCTTCGTTGTGGTGCGCGGGCTTCTCACTCTGGTGGTTTCTCTTATTGAGGAGCATGGGCTCTAGGCAGGCTTCCGTAGTTGTGGCTCGCGGGCTCTAGAGCGCAGGCTCAGTCGTTGTGGTGCACGGGCTTAGTTGTTCTGCGGCATGTGGGATCTTCTCATAACAGGGCTCGAACCCGTGTCCCCTGCATTGGCAGGTGGATTCTTAACCACTGCGCCACCACAGAAGTCCAGGAGAGAACTTTAAACTGTGGACGTTTTGCTACTTGCACCAAGAACGCTTCAGAAAATGCCAGAAATGCTGCACACTTGTGAGACTGTTCCCATTCTCAGTAGGCCAGAGAGCAGGGAACTCTGGTGGGCAGCCTGGTGGCAGTGGCAGAGAAAGCACTGGGGCTGAGAAGCCCTGGCAGGAAACTGACTCCCACAAAGCTCTGTTCCCCCTTACAGCCCCTCCAGCAGTCCAAATCCTCTTCTTCTGACCAGCCCGATTCAACCCTTCATCCTCTTCTTCAGGAGCCTCTGGCCTTGCTCAGAAGCCTCGGTAATACTCCTGCCAGCCAAGTGGGGGGTGGTTGTTGGCAAGAGCAAAGGAAGCCCTGAATCCGTTGTAGCAGGGGAAGAAGTATTCTGATATGCACACTTAGAGCTTGTATTTTCCTAGAAGTCTTGCTGCAAATGGCAGCTCATGTGCAAATGATTTTGCAGCCATTGTGTTACACCTTCTCCACTTGGTTTCTGAGAGGCAGGACTCCTGGCTTTCCTCCCCTACTGGCTGCTCCTTCCCAGTGTCCTGGACTGGGTCTTTCTCCTCATCCATCCTTTAAGTGCTGGGATGCCCTAGGATCTGCCTTCTGGCCTTTTCTCTGTCTACACTTTCTCTGTAAGAGAGCTTTTCTAGCCCCATGATTGTAAATACCATTGATTTGCTGATAGTTTCCAGGCGCACATCTTCTACGCAGAGCCCTCTCCTGAACACCAGATTCACATACGCAGGTGTCTGCCGGGCATCACCACTTAAAGCTGAGATGCCTTTTAGAGATCCAGGCTGACCACAGACTCCTAATTTCTCATCCTTGCTAACCTGCTTTTCCCCCTGGGTTTCTCAACTCAGCAAATGATGCCAAATGCACTCAGATGTTCAGGCTAACATCCTTGGCTTCATCTTTCACCCTTTTCTATCCAATGCCCCACAAGTAAGCTGTCCACAAACCTCAGAGGGCCCACTCTCAGCAGATATCCAACTACAGTCCACCAATTCTGCAGCTCCCACCCCATCATCTCTCATCTGGACTGTGACAAGCCTCCTACTCACTGATCTCTCTGCCCACACTCGTCTTCTCCAGTGCTGATTCTACACACAGAAGCCAGAGCAATTCTGCTCATGGGCAAGATCATGGCATCCCCAGCTTCAGACCCCCACAATGGCTTCCCATCACACCCAGAGTAAAGCCAAGGTCCTAACCAGGACCTATACCCTGAGTACCATACTTCTCTTCACCTCCCAGCTGAACAAGATGGAGACTGCTTTGAAGAGAACTCGGTGGGCAGTACTGGTCCAATATAAAGAATGGTCTCATCTGTGAACCCTTCAAATAGCCTATGTCCTCAACCACTCTGGCTGGGAAGAGGCTGCCTGGATAAGTATCCTTAATTTTTACTTAACAAATAAAACAATTTTTTTCTGATTGTAGACATCGTGAAAAATCCTGAAAAATACAGGAATGTGTAAATAAAATTAAAATCAAAGTGCCAGGACTTCCCTGGCGGTCCAGTGGTTAAGACTCTGAGCTTCCACTGCGGGGGGTACGGGTTCCAACCCTGGTTGGGGAACTAAGATCCCACATGCTGCGCAGCATGGCCAAAAAAGACAAAAAAGAGAAAAAAATCAAAGTGTCAAAAAGCCAAAAGATAACTATTATTAGCATTACTATTTTGATCTAATTTCCTGCCTTTCTATTCTATGCAGTACTGACCTTTTTTTTTTTAAAGTAGGTTATTCCACATTGATTTTATCCTCTCCTTTCTCAGTCTTAAGCATTTTACTTTCCCCATTGATAAAATCTTGGGAAATCTTAATTACACACAATAGTCCCTTGGATGAGTATACCATAAATTACTCAGTCCTTTATTGTTGAAAATTTAGGTTGTTTATTGCAGCAGTGTAAAAGCTTGCATATAATCAGGTATACAGAAAGGTTTATTTCTTTAGGGTATAATCCTGAAAATGGAATTACTGGGTCAAAGGGTATGGACCTTTGAGGCCTGATACACCTTGTCAGATGGCTTTCAGGAACTTATACTCCAAGCAGCAATGTGCCCCTGTGCTCAACCCTTTATTTCAAACTGTCCTGAGTACACACTGCCTGGATGTACTGAGATGTCATCACAAGTCTGGAACTGGTCAGGGGAATCCGACCCTTCACATCCAAACTGACTCCCTGGTCAGCTTCTCCACCATGGTCAACGTCAGTTTAATCTCTCAGGCTAAAATCTTCATTTTCCTCTCTATCAATCTCTCAGCAGGTCCCCCCACACCCCCAGTATGTGGGCACAAGCACGTGTATACACACACACACACCACACACACACGTATGCTTTCTCTTGGGGGAGCTTCTCCATTTCCATTGATTTCCAGTCCACTCTGAGGCCTCGTCACCTGCACAGGGGTGATGGTGCCACATCACCACTTATCATCTGGACAGAACTTCGTAACCTTATGTGCCTGTGAGTCACCTGGGGATATCATCACAGCGAAGATTCTTATTCTACAGAATAACACAATGGTTACGCAATCATCTTATCCTCTCTGCTAGATTACAGGGCCATTAGTAGTAGGGGCAGAATATTAACCAACTCTGTCGAACTAAGTGAATTCAACCCCAAGTCTGTCTGACTGAGTCAAGTTAATACATAATCTAGATAGAGAGGGTATAACATAGCAGGGCAGGGACAGGTATGTGTGTATGTGTGTTTTCCTACCTGCACACCATCCCCAAAACAAATGTCCATTTGCTAAGGACTCTGAAAATTGATCTCAAAGGAATCTAAAGAGAAACCAGGATTGAAGTGCTATGTGTGGAAAGTGGCGACTTTATGCCATTCTTCAGGCGAGCAGTTTTCTACTAGGTCAACATCCCTTTTGAAGTTTATACCAAGAAAAATATACACATATTAAACAGCAGTGGCAATTTACAGTAAAACAAGAAAATCCCACTCAGAGCAGAAAACAACCTGAAACACATTACATTTCAAACCTCTAAAAGTGGGAGTTCAGATGCCTAAATCATGGCTTAATTGCTCAGTTGTACTACAGAAACAGCATTTCCTCAGACAATCATTCCAGTATTACCAAACCTTTAAAACATTTACTTTGGGTTCAGCCTGTTTCCCGTATGTCGGACATCAGACTAGTTAAATTTACAGTTCTGTACCAGACGGGTTCTATTTAAAAATCCCATTATCATGTGGTTACAAGGATATCATTAAAAATAAATATTAATGGAGGCCTATATCTGTTCTTAAAACATGGAATAAAGCCTGCATTCCATAAAACTCCCTGCCTATCGCACAGCACCACGTTTGGAAGGCAGCAAAGCAGCAATTGTTTATTATCTATGTAATCTGGGATTTAAGTTCCTGATGATCGCAGATGGCAATGAACTCCTCCAGTAATGCTCAAGGCAATAGTGCTGTGGAAGTCTTTTCTAACTGTGGCAAGCATATGTTGACAGAGATATTTACATTCAGTTTGCCAGGCAGGATACATGTATATCCAATTTTGTTAACCCTGTAATCCTAATAAACAAAATCAATCTGCCAATGTTGGATTTTTCAGATATGTAGTAATTTTTTTAACTTCATACATGCAGACTAGACTAGTAAAGACTTTTTTTTAAAGATGAAGGTCAAAGAAAAACAGTGCAGTTTCCCAGAAGGAAACCAGATGTTTAAGTTTTCTTCTCAGAAATGATGCTAGTGTTGTTGTTGCTGCTTTTAAAGACCACTGTTATTTGTAAGCTCAAGTTTCCTTCTCTTCACTCCTGAAATTTATGTCACTGTAATCCGTGGAAATGTTCACTCTTCTTAATGGAAGAAACCATGATAACCTTACTTTTGCACAAAGAAAAATTTTCAATTTGGAAGAGATTGTGGCCATGTTAGCGAGATTCAGGGATAGAGAGAATGATGTCCTTGATTCTCTTGTGTGAGTCATTTCAAAGCAGATTTTGTAGCTTCTAATAGAGTTCAGGAAGAAAAATGATTAAAAACTTTCTTTCCATCGCTGAATGCCTCAACAATGCCTTTCAAGACATAAATATTTTTCATTCTTCATATAAATATTTTGTCCAGAATTTGACATGGTATAAACAAACAGGTCTGGCTATGGACTTGCTGATTTAACTTGTTATATCACGTCTCTGGAAACAGGGTCTGGGAGCAAACTCTCCCCTTGATCTATGACAAAGAACTCACCACACCGCAGAGTCTAGACAATGGCTTTCCATCTTCCCTGCCTCTCAAAGCGTCCCATTCACTACAAAGCATGGTTTATTTGCTACTTTTCATTCATAAGCTTTCCTGAGTTTAACAGTTGAGTGCAAAGATATTTAACTTTAAATAGTTTTTTATAACCTTGACCTAAATTGAGGGTAAAAATGCC
>RJWK010024395.1:0-28404 GCA_004363435.1 Platanista minor | reverse complement strand
TATATGGAATCTAAGAAAAAAAGAAGTGTCGTGAAGGGCCTGGGGGCAGGACAGGAATAAAGACACAGACCTACTAGAGAATGGACTTGAGGATATGGGGAGGGGGAGGGGTACGCTGTGATAAAGTGAGAGAGTGGCATGGACATATGTACACTACCAAACGTAAAATAGATAGCTAGTGGGAAGCAGCCGCATAGCACAGGGAGATCAGCTCAGTGCTTTGTGATCACCTGGATGGGTGGGATGGGGAGGGTGGGAGGGAGGGAGACGCAAGAGGGAGGAGATATGGAAGCATATGTATATGTATAATTGATTCACTTTGTTATAAATCAGAAACTAACACCATTGTAAAGCAATTATACTCCAATAAAGATGTTTAAAAAAAAAAAATAGGTTAACATATAAAAAAAGTCCACCACAACGTGATCAAAGTCAACTGACAAATAGCAAACTGCGAAGAATTTAGCAATATTCATGTAAAGATTAATGTCCTTAATGCCCATAAATATATATAATGCTTACTATATATATTATTTATTTATTATAATTTAATAAGAAAGAAACCAATAATCTTATAGACATGGGCAAATGTCATGAATAGATAATTCACCGAAAAGGAAATATAAATATTTTTATACTTATGAAAATATATTTACCTCAAAATAAGAGAATTGCAAATGAAATACAATATGACTGCATTTCTTACCTGTCATCTTGGCAAAATTATGTGGCACACTGAGTGGGCAAAAGTTTGGAGAAATAGGAACATCATACATTGTTATTGGTGGTGTAATTTTTTTACAATCTTTATGAATGTTGTCAATAGCTATTAAAGTTTAAAATGTATATACCTCTTGCCCCAGCAATTCCACTTTGGGGCTTTTACCTTACAGATGCACTTACACATACGCTTAAAGATAGTGTACTATACTTTTTAATTGTGGCATCTTCTATAGCAGCAAAAGATTAAAACGACTTAAATTTCCATCAAGAAAATCATAAAATAAATTATAGGACATCATACAATGGAATACCATGCAACCCTGAAAACATTGATATAACCCTGGTCATTCAAACATAGAATAATTGCCAAGATGCGTTGGAAATAGTAGAAAAGAAAACAGAGTCCTGCATAGTATTTATAGCATATTATCACCTGAGAGAAATAAAAAGGAAGCACCTACCTAAATGCTGGATGTGCATTGATTAGTTCTAAAAGGATACAAGAAATATTATTGACTCTTAGAAAAAGCACTGTGGGACAGGTGGGCAAGGGTGGTATATAGAGTTACTTTTTACTCTGTGGCTTCTGTAGCATTTGATATTTGACCATACACATGATTTCAAAAGTACAACAATCAAAGTCTTAATGAGATTGCATAATACAGCTGCCCTTCTTTTTTTTTTTTTTTTTTTGCCGTACACGGGCCTCTCACTGTTGTGGCCTCTCCCGTTGCGGAGCACAGGCTCCGGACGCACAGTCTCAGCAGCCATGGCTCACGGGCCCAGCCACTCCGTGGCATGTGGGATCTTCCCAGACCAGGGCACGAACCCGTGTCCCCTGCATCGGCAGGCGGACTCTCAACCACTGCACCACCAGGAAAGCCCGGCTGCCCATTTTTTTATGTACAAGTGTTTCAACTGTTCTGCTTGTGTATTTTTAATGGTAAAAATCGAGGCAGGAGTAATATGACTTTTGATCCTAAGATCCTCAGGCAATTTTATAAACCAAATAAAGGCTAATTTAAAAAAATAATGGAGGCAAAATTATTTGCAGAGGTATCTTGGCAGTAAATTCATTAGATAGTAAAATAGCTTTGAAGAATAATAGCCAATGCTTAAACATTGGTCCTTTGAAATTAATATTGACCCAGAACTTGAGCAAATAACATTTAAAACACCAGTCCAATCCAGGATGTAAGCCCATGTGTCTACATATGTGTAGATCCACAGTACACATATGGTACATTCTTTAGCTTCCTTGAAAACTGTCAGGTCTTTGATCTTTGCTCTGAAATAATTTCACCTATGTTGATGATTTCATATCAAAAAAAAAAAACTTGGTCTTAATCTTGCATTTTCTTTCATTTCTTCCTTTTCACCAATTAAAATTATTGTGTTTTTTTCATTCAAGACTGCTGGATTCAGTTTATAATGTAGTTAATCCATAGCAGTCTTTAAAATAACATGCCAAGATTTTGAAAGGATTGGAGTTTTATGAGTAAGAGTGGCTGCTTCATTTGTAATATTGTATTTAGGAAAAAAATTAAAAGGCCTTCAAGTCATTTTTCTCTCTAATAGACTAAGAATCAACTGAGTTACAAAACAGACACACACACCTTGTATCTAATGGTGTTGGCCTATCCAGATACTTCAGAAATATTTTTGCTCAGAATTAGTGAATAATAATTACTGAAGCAGGAATTCAAGTTCAAAAGGAGTTTATTAAGTCAGTTTCTCTACTTTTGTGTAGGTTGAAATTTTCCAGTGTTAAAAAAATTTTTGAGCATTGTTGACACCTAGGTTTATAATCCCCTCACTTCTCCTAACTTCTCCTTCTCTTTCCTCTCTTTAACCTCTTCCCTTCCCTTCCCTGAAAAGGAGGAGCAGATGAGGTCACCCCATGAGAAATGATTCATTCATTCAACAAATATTTCCTGTGGGCTTCTGTGGGTGGCTCCCAGACTCTGTTCTAGGCTTGATGACCACAGTGTAAACAAGACAAAGTTCTTGGCTTCACAAGGCTTAAATCCTAGAAGGGAGGGCAACAAATAAGCAAGTATACTAATATCAGATAGTTCTGGGTATCTGTCTTCCATTGGTATACAGTCCCAAAATTTAGTGACTTAAAATGACACCCACTTATTTGTTCATGATTTTGTGCATTGTCTATTTGGGCAGGGCTCAGCTGGGAAGATTTACCTGCACCAGGAGATAGCAGCTGGGTTCATGTATATATTTGTAGTAAGTTGGAAAGACTGAAGGCTGGCAGTTGGCTTGTGTCGTAGTCTGGGACACCTCAGTTCTCCACCATGTGATCTCTCCAGCAGACTAGCTCAGGCTTAATCAAATGATGGTCTCAGAATTCTAAGCCCAGCAAGTGAAGGCAAGACCTAATGCACAAGGAATTTTAAGTGTATATATGTGTCATATTTGTTTTTGCTCTATCAGCCAAACAAGTCACTAGGCCAAGGCCAAAGTCACTGTGGAGGGTGACTTAACAAGGGCATAGACACAGAGATGGAAATTATTGCAGCTATTTTTGCAAAAAAATATTCCATGTATGTCATGTACCAAGGATCCCAGATTTAGGCATTTGCATGCAGGTCTGGAGCACTGGCTTCCATGAGGTCCTGCTTACATTTTGCTTCTACATGTCTCAAAGAATATTTACTTTCTAAAAATATATATATATATTTTTTCTTGTCCATTGGAAAATCCTGCATTAAACAAAATTAAACAGTTATTTTTATCATTATCAGTAATATCAGCATTATTCAGGGATTCTCAGGGATTTAGACATACTACCATACTAGACATACTACCATACAATGGGAACCCCTAAAATGGTGAATTTCCCTTGTAGCATTTCACAGACATTTTTGACAAAAAGGTATCTTCCAAGGCAGATGCTACCCGTATCTAGACAGTTGTTGCCATTAAGATTGTGGGTTCAATATTTCCAGATCTTCCAGGGATTCAAAACAAGCAAGAAAGATTTTTTTTTTAATTTTATGTGAAATTGCCTGATTTGTAATAGACGTTGACAACTTGTTCCAATTTTTTAAAAAATATATACTATAAATACATTTTTAAAAAGAAATAAGCAAAATACAGCTACAAATCCAACGTGGCTAGTTTATCCTTTATAGGACAAAAGGAGACTCTTGGGAGAAAACTCATGCTAATGGAGGGCAGAGTAGTGGAGGCTCAGAGGTTTGGTGGAAGGACAAAAGGCCCAGATGGAAGGGAAGGGCTTGTTCTGAGCACAGCACTGAGTCTGGCACTCAGATTGCTCTCAACCCAGTACAGAAGACCTCACAGGGGTCCCCTTAAGGAGAGGACAATACAAGATTGAATACAAACCAACAAACTGTTCTCTATAACCTCCATGGGTACCAAGAGCTCAGGGAGAGAGAATCTCGGGTGAAAACATTGGTGGCCTCAGCTCAGTACTCGCAGCATCAATGAAGACTCTAGGCCTTTTGGTGTCCCAAGGAGTCAGCAGGGGGAGAATCTAACTCTTTCTGATGAGTCCACTTTTCACTGATTTGTTGCTTGTCAATTGGAACAGAGATGGGAGAAAGGCAATTTTCCTACTCAGCTTTCCTATTGGAAGGAAGCTTTTCCCATGAAGCATGTTAACTGGGTCCATTCCTTTTCCTCATCTGATATGATGTATATTCAGGACTCCAACTTCAATGGCATTGACTGCTAAACTGCCCCCCTCCCCTGCACATCCAACCCCACATATCTGTTTATGCTTCCATCTCTATTGCAGTAAACTGTATATTTCAAAGCTGTGCCATCCACATGCTCTAACACAGTGTGACCTTGCCATCCCCCCCATCAACAGGAGTCTGTTCCCTTCCCCTTTGAAACCAGGCTGGCTTTGTGAATCTCTTGTCACGTATCTAATGGAGAGAAGTGACTCTACCTGGCCTTAGGGAGGACTTGCAGCTGTTGTCTGTTTCTTATGGCTCCCTGGATCTACTGCAAAGTTCCTCAACATTAGCACTATTGATATTCTAAGCTGAATAATTATTTGTTGGGAGGAGTGGGTGGGCGTTGTCCTATACATTGAGGACATTTAGCAGCATCCCTGGCCTCTACCCATTAGATGACAGGAGTACCTTCTCCCCCAGTTGTAACAACCAAAACTAGATCCAGATCATATTGCCAGCTGTCCTCTGGGAGGGCAAACTCACTTTCTGCTGAGAGCCTCTGTTCTATAGGAAGCCAGCCAACATTAAAGAAGCCCAACTACTGAAGACCGCCGTGCTAGAGACATTGCATGTAGGTGCTCTAGTGTGCAGTCCCGGTTGGAGCCCAGCCTTCCAGCCACCCTCACCAAGGTGCTAGGTTTGTGAGAGGAGCCATTCTGGACCCTCAGAGTAGTCCATCTGCCAGCTGAAGACCACTGAGTCATCTCAGTCAACTTCACTAGAGGCAGAAGAATGACCCAGCCCAGCCCTGCCTGAATTCCTTGCCTACAGAATCTATGACATTTAATTTTTAAAAAGTCTGCTTTTTTAACCCACTATGTTTTAGGACAGTGTGTTATGTAGCACTAGTACGCTATGGAGCACCTATAGAGATGAAAAGTGAGAAGTAATGATGTTTTGCTATTTAAAAAAAAAAAAGGAAATTAGTATTCATTGCTTGTCCTTGGATATTTATTTTAATTTTCATAATTTGCTGAGGAACAAATGAAGTTGTTCTCGCTCATGTAACACATATTCATTGAGGGTCCATATTGGTGCCAGGAATCATGTTGGATCCCAGAGACACATAGACAAATATGACATGTTTGAATCATTATATCTGTATAATTCCCTTCATGTATCCTGTTATCAAACCAACATTCACACTTTTGTGAGTTGGTGGCCTTGACATGATCTTCACTCTTCTGTTTTTTTGCTTGTGCTCATGCTGGTCCTCTCCCTGGAACTTACTCCTCCCTCTCCATTTTCCTAAATCATGTCCACATTAGGGCCAAATCCAATACCACCTCGTTCACAAAACCTTATCTTACCCATTAGGCAGAATTATTTTCATCCCTTATTTTGACTTTTGCTCTTTTTCTCCTCCTCTCCCAAGCTTAATATTACATATTATCATCCTTACTCAGCATCTGGTCTTTCCACCTACTTCGTAGAGAAAATGGAACCTGTGAGCACTGAGTTCTGTTGGCTTCCAGCTTCCCAATCCACAAACACAACGGCATCTGTGATGCAAGCAACTTCCTGTATTAGTCAGGATTCTCCGGAGAAACAGGAGATAGGCAGGTAGGTAGAGAGATAGATAGATAGGTAGACAGATAGATATTGATAGATATTGATATAGACAGACAGATAGAGATTTATTGTACGAATTGACTCACACAGTTATGGAGGATGAGACAGCCCCTGACCTGCCCTTTGCAAGCTGGAGAACCAAGAAAACCAGTGGTGTAATTCAGTCCCAGTCTGAAGGCCTGAGAATAGAGCCTGTGTAAGCCCCAGCCCAAGTCTGAAGGCCTGAGAACCAGGAACACCGATGTCTGAGGGCAGGAGAAGAAGGGTGTCTCAGTTCAAGCAAAGAGAGCGAATTCTTCTTTCCTCGGCTCTTTGTTCTAGTTGAGGCCTCAACAAATTAGATAGTGCCTGCCAGCACTGGTGAGGACCATCTTCTTTCCTCAGTCTACTGATTCAAATGTTCATCTCTTCCAGAGACACTCTCACAGCCACACCCACTTTACCAGCTCTCTGGGCATCCTTTAGCCCCATCAAGTTGACACATAAAATTAACCATCACAACTCCTTAACTCCATTTTCATAGAACAACTTGTTTTCTTCAATTGAAAGCCACCCTGTCTCTGCTCTGGATACACAGTCTCCAACCTCTGGGAGCCAAGGTCCCTTTTTTTCCAAAATTTGTCTCTCTCTCTTTCTCTTTCCCCTTCATTAGCTCCAGCTTAAAATAATAACCCAAATCCTTTCACACTGATAAAGGGGAGAAGCCTTCTGAATTCTTTCTCTAAATCCACTCATTTGTCTTTTCAGAGTCAACATTCTTGGAAGAGTTCTTTCCAATCACCGTCTCCACTTTGAATGCCTCATTGACTCTTTAATCTTATATAATTTCTACTTCCTCATCCCTATACACAGCCCTCACCCTCATCCCCATCCCACACTCATTCTATTAAAACTTCTCTGGTAAAGGTGGCCACTCACTTCATTGTTGCTAAATTGCAGACAGTTTTCAGTCTCCATATCACAACTTTCTGTTTTAATTGACAGGTGCCCACCTCCCCCTGCTTACGACCCCCTTGGCTTTCAAGGACACCATTCTCTCTTCACCCCTGCAACTCCTTCTCGTTCTTTGGGTTCGTTTTTGGGGGCAGGGAAGGGGGTGGCCTCTTTTTTCTTCCTGCACATGTGTAAATATTCTCTTCTCTTCTCATACGTTCCTGCTTCTCTCCTGAGGGGTCACCTCAATGTTCTCAGACACTCTGGTAGCTTCTTCAGTCACCCAAACAGCTCCCAATTCAATGCTTCCCAGTCCCAACCACTCTGCTGAGCCCTAAACTCATAGATTCAGCTGCCTCTTGGAGATACCCACTTAATTGTCCCTCGGATATCTCCAGTTCTCCAGGTTCAAGACCAAACTCATCATCTGCCTGATTAAATATGTCCCTCCTAAGGTTTCCACCTTGGGGACTAGCACTGTTCTCACGGAAGCATCTGACAGAGCCGCCATATCCTATCAATTACCAGATCCTAAGGATTCTGCCTCTGTTAAGTTAGTTCACGTTCAACTACACTGACTCTGCCTTAACTCAGACCCTCATCATTTCTCCCCTGGACTATTGCAGCAGCCTTTTAATTAACGCCCATCTCCAACTTTGCCCTTCCGCCAACTATTCTCCACTCCACTGAAAAACTGATCCTTCTAAAATAAACATCTGATGATTTTGGTGACATGATTAGAATCTTCCTTGAGAAAGAAGTCCAAGTTCCTCAATCTGGCAGCCTGGGCTTTATGATCTGATCCTTGCTCACCTTTCCAATTCCACCTCTTGCTAATTCATACCCCTCACACTGGTCACATTAAGTATGTTTGCAATTCCTTGCGTGCATCATACTCTTTCATGTCTATGACTTGCCAATGAGACATTTTGCTCTATTATTTTTTTCTTCATCTTTTTGGTATATCCGTCTCCCATCTTACCCTTTCTTAATGGCTAATCTAATTAGATGAGTTAGATAAACCAAACATTAACAGATTATTGTTGTATTTAGAAGATGTGTTTGTGACTCAGCATAATAATGAAAGTATTAGAATTTAAGTATCTGGTTTTTTTGACTATTAAGATGATTCAGTGTTAAAATACATTTCTCAGTTTTGACCCAATAGAACATTTTAAAGCAGTTTTAGCAGCTGATATGATCTTATATATCTACTCACTTATTCCCTCTACCCCAGGTGCCCCCCACCCAGAAAATACACTTCATGAAGCCAGAGACCTTGTTGCTATAGATCCCATATGCCTAGAACAGTGCCCAGAAGAGGGTGGAAGTCAATCCACATGTGTCCAATGAAACAGTGAATAAACGCTCAGTCCTAAAAAGCTCAGCCCAGTTGTCAACTCTTTGGGTAGCCTTTCCTGATGCTCCCAAAGGAGGATAGTGTACAATCATCTTCGCTGCGGCAGCCCGGGTTGTCCTCTGTGATTGCACTTAGAACAGCATATTGTAACTGTCAGTAACCCTGTCTCTTCCCCTGCCCCCTGCAACTGTACCATCACCTCCTTGAGAGCAGGGACTGTGTCTCTTAGGTCCGTATCTGCAGCTTTAAGCATAGTACCAGCCATTTAGTAGACATTCAATAAATGTTTTAAGTAAGTAACCCCACTGCACCTTCCATGACCACACTCTACACTCTTTGTCTCCTTTGCTGCCTGCAAACTCTTTGAGAATCGGAACTCTTTTCCCCAAGTCTTTCTCCCACTGTCTTTTACCATGCTGTTCACATTCTAGACACACAATAAATGCTGAATTAAATTATCATTAGTGTTTCATATGTTCAGATAAACCTAAATGGAGCTCATCAATAGCAGCAAGATGGGCTTCCCTGGTGGCGCAGTGGTTGAGAGTCCGCCTGCCAATGCTAGGGGACGCGGGTTCGCGCCCCGGTCCGGGAAGATCCCACATGCCGCGGGGCGGCTGGGCCCGTGAGCCATGGCCGCTGAGCCTGCGCGTCGGGAACCTGTGCTCCGCAGCGGGAGAGGCCACAACAGTGAGAGACCCGCGTACCGCAAAAAAAGAACAAAACAAAAAAAACAACAAGATGTTCATTTTTCCACTGCTGACCAACATGATGCTAGGATATGGAAACAGATGGTTAGTTGTAACTTTTATAGTTATATGGAATACATTCTTTCAAACAACAAATTGCTATGGAAGCTTTGGCATCTAGTCCATACATAATAGTTTGCATGCTTTCTGTTAGGATTTTGTACTAAGTTTCCCGTGTCTTCAGTCAGGATCTCCTAGGAGGATAATTTCTATAGCCAGAGTGTCCAATCTACCACAACCTGGATAATATAGCCTGCAGAACAGTTCAACTCCCTTTGCTACCATTGTGTGCTCACCAAGTCTATGCATTATTTATCTGTTGGGTGATAAGAAGTAGAAAATTTCCTGGTCTACCTCCTGGACAGTGTTTACTTAGCCCTGGAAAATTCTGACTCTGAATCTCTTCTTGTGAGATTTTATATTTTCTGGAACATTACTCCTGACCTACTACGATTAGGTGCATCAACATTTATTTTATAGTAGCTATAACTTAATTTCCTCAATACTTGGTAAATACCCTTGCACCTATATTGAGATTTGGGAAGAAAAGAGGGTGTTCATATGATTTTGAGGATAGATCGCTTCAGCTGTTGGTTAATTTTATCCAAATTATGTTTAATCTTTTATAGTTACTAATGTATTTGAAAACATGTTTGCTTTTACTAATTCAAGTGTTAACATACTGATTATTTTGAGAATATAAATTTTAATCCCAGTAGAGTTGCACTGTATCTAATCTATGTTAGATTCTAAAATCAGCCTACTTGGCAAAAATCATGTGTAGAAAATTACCCGTCTGCCAAACAAAGGCAGACCTTCTTTCTCTCCCAAGTCCAAAGCAGCCTGATCTCTTCTCACATCACCATGGATTTGTTTCATCATTTCCACACCAAATGAAATTACCGGCTTGCATTTAAGGGCCATTTTGTATGAATAGCATATATGCAAACAAGAATTATTTTCAGTACTGTGACATGATCATGAAACCAGAGGCACCTGGGATCAACATCAGGGTTACCTCCCATTTAATTCTCACTTAAGAGCACGTGTTCTTTGGTACAATATCAGGCAGACCAACTACCATGTGGTGTCTCTCCCTCTGTCTCTCCAAATTAGATAATCCATAGAAGAGTTCTTTGTGCATGTTCGGTGTCTACACTAAAAGTTTTCTTAACTGTACTCAATAGCTTATTTCAAACCCAACTGAAACCAAGAGCATGTCTGTCTAACCATCCATTCCAGCAGTTTCCCATGTCTGATCTTGCAAGTCTGGTTTCTGTTCTGCAGTTCTGAACTTCCCTTACTGTGGGCACTCACATAAGAACAAACTGGCTTTGTCTGTTTCTTTCACATTTTAAAGAACAAAGAAGAGAGTCCTGATGGTGTTATTTATGGTTCTAGCTTTAGGACACTGCATTTTCTTAAATAGCTAAATAAGAAAATAAGGTGCACTCTTTTAGCCATCTTGGACCCTGTGGAGGACTTCTAAGATGACAAATATGTCTGGAGGGCTGTGGTCCAAGGCCATTTTTGCTGGCTATAAGTGGGGTCTATGGAACCAGAGGGAGCACACAGCTCTCCTGCAAATTGAAGGTGTATACGCTCAAGATGAAACCAAATTCTATCTAGGCAAGAGATGTGCTTATGTGTACAATGCAAAGAACATAGTAATTCCTGGTGGAAAACCTAACAAAACCAGAGTAATCTGTGGAAAGATAACTCGCGCTCATGGAAACAGTGGCATGGTTTGTGCCAAATTCCGAAGCAACCTTCCTGCTAAGGCCACTGGACACAGAATCCGTGTGAGGCTGTACACTTCAAGGATTTAAACTTATTGAAAAGTAAATAAATAAAATAAAAATTAAAAATAAATAAAAATAAAAAGACAAGAAGGCACAGCCTGCAGCAGACATGCCCCCCTGCCCTGCCCTCCCCACCCCTTCCAGTGGATTGCACTTCTGCGCTGGTGGCACCTGAATAAGGAGGAAGGGATTCTGCAAAGCCACTCACCAAACGCTCCTTGGCACTGCCTGCCAGGGGATCTTGCCTGAACTTGACCCTCCCCTACCTGTGCCCAGGGCCCTGATGGGCTGGAGGGCTGCCTTCCCCACCTGACCCATGGGATTCCGTCCCGGGCAGAGGGCAGCAGTACTCACAGGGTAGGGCCATGGAGAGGCAGGCTGAGTGGAGCACAGGGGCTCAGGAGAACTGCTTCTGGGGAGCCAGGAAGGAAACCTGTCAGAAGGTGGATCTGCACCTGCTTCCGAGCCCATGGTGCATGCTTCCTCGTCCCATAGGCTCCGCTTACGTGGCACGCATTCGGATGAATTAAAACTGAAGAATTTCATGGCAGCAATTGCAGGAAACCGAAAGCAAGGGGTCTTGCTGTGTGGGAGTTCCTGTGTGACTGTTCCGGCCACACCCCGGCCCCTCACCAGCCCAGCAGCTAGCTGATTCTCAGCTGCGAGGAGCTGCTTTCTTCCTTTCTCAGAGGTATCCATCTAGCGGCAAGAATTCTGGAGCCCAGTAGCGAAAAGGGGTCGGGAGGTCTAACTGTCCACGTAAAGTGTCTAGCGTTTCACTTAATGCCCTTGTTTTCAGTGTCCCCATCCTCAGCCAGGAATTCCCGAGCCTGGATTTCCTGTTTCAGATTCTTCATAGACTAATTCTCAAGTCTTCTGCCAGGTAAAAAGAGCTGGAATCAGGACTGAACGGGAAGAAGGCAGGGGATGTGGGGAGGAGGATCGTAACTGCTTATAAATACTTGGAGACAATCTGTCGTCTTCAACCCCACGCTGAATACCCCATTTTTGGAGGCCTATGGTGTTTTCCATTTCCAAAAATGTCCATTTCTGGACTTCTGTGATAAAACTTGACTTGGCTTTGCCTCTCAATTTTTATTTCAATTTCTTCTGCATTGCTAATTCAGTTACCACTCGCTGGCTTCCTTTCCAGCTTCCAAAATTATGTTGGTATTCTCTTTATTTCTATTCTTTTTATCCTATGAGCTTTTTCCTTTTCAAAAGCTCTCTAATTATCTTAATGAGGTTTTATTTTTTTGTTTGTTTGTTTGTTTTTGGCAAGGGCAAAATTATTTTTACATGTGTAATCAAATCTACACGTTTAACTGAAAGTCTCTCTTTTTAATTTCCTTCCCCATTTTAAAACAGAAGTTCTCTTTCTCTTTTCTCCTCTTCCCTGGTGGTTGTATACAGGGGATGCTGGTGGTGATTATATTTACAATTTAGGCTAAGAACACAGGAGCCTGAGAAGCGTGACCTCAAATATGGAGGGCATGTTGACACTGTATTGTCTGGAAAGGGGTGCTTGGCTGCTGGATGACCCAGCAATAGCACACACCAGGTACCTAATTCCTAATGAAGCAGAGCTTGAAGGGCACAGTGATTCCTGCTTCTCTAGAAACTGCATGTGTCATGATGGTGAGGCCCCAGCAGCAGCATCTGTGCCGTGGATTCCCCTGGCTCTGGACGATGGATCCAAGTTGGACCAACTGGAAGATCTCCCCTCGGAGTTTGGACTTTGATCCCAGATGAGAGAATTAGGAGTTATCAGTAATCGAGGCAAATAAATGGCAGCACTCCAGAGGGAAGACCCTCCCATTCCACTGCAGAGGCCCTCAGAGCTACCATGGTCCTCACACATCAAGAGGTCCAGTGGGTCAGCTCTTCTTTGGGTTCCATGAGACACCACCTTACACCACACACATTGTATGGGTTCTTCCTTTTTTGTTGTTTTTTGGGGGTTTTTGCTTAGGCTGGCTCTTGGTTATTTTAATTTCACTCAAAATAACCTAAAAGAGTGAAAAGCACTCTTAACGATGTTGCAGTCAGTTGCCATGAAGCATTAGGGTTCTGAGCTACTGTTGCAAGAACCAATTATATCCATCTCTTCCAATCTCATGTCAGTGACCTCACATGGGTAGCTTGGGTCAGCCATGGTGGGAGTATTTACACCACAAGAACTGGCAAATGCTGCAATTCAGGGACTTGGGGGTTCCCTCCCCTCTCCCCAGGAAAGCTGGTGTTTAAACATGTAACAACACACCACTGATTGTAATCCTAGGTGTAAATTTCCCTGGCCCTCAGTTTGCCCTTACCTAAAGTGGGTATAACACGTCTGCTTCTCTGTCTTCTCAGAGATGTTACGATTTAACCAAGGTAAAAAAAAATTTTTTTAAAACCATTCCTATATTCAGTAACTTTTGACAATATAAATTAAAGAATTTAATGTAAATTGAATAATAAATTTTAACTAATAGCATAGATTATTAGTGACATGTCAAGGAGAAAATACTTTCTGAGAGCAGGACATAGACTGGGCATATACAATCTTGACTGGCTTATTCATAACTTGAGGAAATAAAGATAATAAAATAATGCTCAAACATATTATGAAAATAAGTGAGTAAATTCTCCACTCATTTTCTTTAGCAAACTACGACAACCACCAATCAAATCATAGAAGGAGAAAGCTAAGTCTGCTTAGTTTTACTGCCTTTTACCATCCCCCCCCCCTTTTACATGGTAGGAAATTCAAAGAAGTTTCCTCTGAAAGATTAAAACAATCATCTAGTCTGAAGGTGAAAAAAATCAACTGTCAGTATAGCAAATTATTATTTTATATTTGTACATGAATATATTTTACAAAGTGAATCTGTATCCCTTATCTTATTCATTTCTATGAACATCTATTTTTCTTTATGAGTTCCAATACAACTCTCACCTTGCCTTTTTTCCTTTTCTTACTATAAAATAGAGGTTCTCAGATAAAATATGGTCTGAATTTCAATTTCAAGTACAGAGTAAGGATGCACAACTCCTACATTTATATCCATATCTTGGGCTTTGTGCTGTGTGCTCTGAACACTTGAACTAACATCTGCTCTGTGTCCCTCATTGAAAACAGATGTCATATCAAGACGGTGTGGATATTAATCATGGCGAAAAAATATGTGTAAGGTAAGCGATTCAGATAACATTAGAAAGTGACCACAAAACAGAAAACAGGTGTTCTTGTTATTTATAGGGTGCTTTTGAGAATGTAAAAGAAGGGACAGCCTTTGTCCCCTGGGACTGCGGTTGAAGGACACAATAGGAAATAGACCAAATAAGTCAGAAACATGAGTCCAGAGGAAGGCGAGCTTTACGGATGAGATGTTACTGACGTTCCGTCTCATTTCTCTTCCCTGACCCACTTCGCATGTCTTCTTCTCCAAGGGGGAGAATTTTACTGGGGGATCAGATTCAAAAGATTTGATGAAACATAATTCTGAAAACAAATTTGCAAGGGAAAGATTTTGCTGAGCAAAGCCTAAGAGAAATATGTTATTCACACATAAGAAACAGCCTAAAAAATTTTATAGGGCAACGGGGAATATCAAGATCTGGAGAAACTGATGAAAAGACTCTATATGCGCAAAGGAAGAATGAAATTTGACCAAAACAAGGGAAGGAAGGGATTCACAGGCAGTTATGATGTGTAACAGAGTATTATATGTTTATGTATAGAGCTCTCATGACCCACATTTGCACCTCTCTACCAGAATAAAAATTGCAAAGGGGAGCTTCCCTGGTTGAGTAATGGTTAAGAATCCGCCTGCCAGAAGCCATAGGCAAAAACTGACGTTCTTCAACTTTTGCACTTAAAGGCATTTTCCCCCATCCCCCTTTTCAGGTGCCAAATAAGTGCTTGCCCACTAAGCCTCCTCCCAGGTCTTTTATCTTGAAACTTTATCTCTGATTTAAAATGTGAAACTTTGCCTCAGTAAAGGAATTTCAGGCATCATTGACCAGTCAAAGAAAGTTTTTGCCCAATCCCATGGAATCTATTACTTGTGTATTTTACATAATTTTAATTACCTTTTTGCCCTTGAGGCAGGCAAAAATATATAACTTGGCAATGCTGATAACTTATTAGGGTTGAATACGTGAAATATTCAGGATGATGAAAGACTAAGCATGTTGCAAAACTGGATAATGTAATGGTTGTCGGCAAAGCCGAGGGCTGGCTATAGGAGATGTTCTCAACAAAAGAAAGGCGGGTTTCATTACCATTTACTGCAATATTCTTATGTGTTACTAGCCTACATAGCCCATGCTTTCTGTAATCATTCAGCTGTGAATGGAAGTTTGAATGATCCTTGGTAACCTCCATGAATACAATTGTGACAGTTTCTTCCACCCTACATTTATTCACTCATATTTTTACTCAGCAACTACTCTGTGTCACACCATGTTCGTACTGTTTGTATGAACAGAAACATTACCCGCTCTCGTGGATCTTACATTACAGGTAAAGCAGGAAAACAAGCAAACAAATACACACAAAAAAATGTCAGATGGTGACAAAGTGCTCTTGAGAGACCTGATATGATGGATCAAGATGGTGACTCCTTTTTTTTTTTCTTGAACTATAATTAATTTACAATATTGTGTTAGTTTCAGGTACAGCAAAGAGATTCAGTTATGTATATAATCTTTTTCAGATTCTTTTCCATTACAGGTTATTACAAGATACTGAATACAGTTCCCTGTGCTCGACAGTAAATCCTTTTTGTTTACCCATTTTATACATAGTGGTGTGTATCTGTTAATCCCAAATTCCTAATTTGTCCCTTCCCCACCTTTCCCGTTCGGTAACCATAAGTCTGTTTCCTACGTCTGTGAGTCTATTTCTGTTTTGGAAATAAGTTCATTTGTATCATTTTTTTAGATTCCACATATAAGTGATATATGATATTTGTCTTTGTCTGGCTTACTTCACTTAGTAGGATAATCTCTAGGTCCATCCATGTTGCTGCAAATGGCAATATTTCATTCTTTTTTATGGTTGAGCAATATTCCAGTGTGTGTGTGTGTGTGTGTGTGTGTGTGTGTGTGTGTATCTCACATTTTAAATTGTGTGACTGGAGGAGGTTTCTCTAAGAAGGCAATATTTAAATTAAGCAAGTATGCGTGGCAATAGGAAGCAGGCAAGGGGAAGATCTGGGAGAAAGAACACTCCAAGGAGAGGAAATTTGTGTCTTCGCATGGAAGGAGGCAGATGTGGCTGGAATGTGGTGGATGAGCAGGGAGGGTGTTAGGTGATGGTGGAAATGCAAGCTGGCAGCTCATAGAAAGTGGGCATCGTGAGCGGGAAAAGAGATTGGATTTCCTCCTGATTACTACGGGAAGCCTTTGTAGGGTCTTAAGAAGGAAAGTGATGAGACGAGATTTAAATTTTTAAAAATCTCACTGGCCACTGTGCACAGGATGGTTCATAAGTCATCCAGAGTGACGGCAGAGACACAAATTAAGAAACTATCACAAGAGCTTACATGAAAGCTGTCAATGGCTTAGACGAGGTCAACAAGAATAGAAACAGCAGGAAGTTGTCAGATCCAGGACACATCCTAGAAAGACCCTCAGTGAGAGCTGCTGATGAACTGGATGGGAATGTGTGGAGGGAAAGAAACAAACCATGAATTTTCTGCAGTGGGCTGCCAGCAATCCTTGGCATTCCTTGGCTGGTAGCAGCATCACTGTACTTGCTGCCTCCATCTTCACAAGGCTGTCTTTACTCTCTGTGTGTCTGTGTCTCCCTCTCTTAATGATGGCACCACTCATGGGACTTAGGGCCCACCCTAGTCCAATATGACCTCATCTTAACTTGATTCCACCTGCAAGAACCCTATTTCCTCTGGATGGACAAGAATTTTAGGGGACACTACACAACCCACTACAGTAGCCAAGGGGTCTGCACGGTTCTCCTCAAGGGACTGCTCTCTCTTAAGTAAACAGTCAGGCTGCACAGGCTCAGGCAAGGGTGTCACCCAAGCTCATGAGGCTAAGAACTACCTCATTGTCTTCCAAAGCCTGACCTTGCAATGAGGTGGTAAAGAGTGTTAAGTACATGGAGACTCTACCTCTTAGCCCTGGAGGGAGAGTAGGGTTGTGACTGGAGCATTAGCAACAGGTGAGTAGTAACACATGTACAGCAGATTATTTCTCAACTTTGGAGGTGACGGCAAGCATCAGGAGGTGTTATGGCTTGAATTACATCCCCCCAAATTCATATGTTGAGGCCTTAAACTCCAGTGTGAGATTTGGAGATTGGGCCTTTAGGGAAGTTATTAAGGTTAAACGAGGCCATAAGTGTGGGGCCCTAATCCACTAGAATTGGTGTCCTTATAAGAAGAGGAAGAGACACCAGGGATCTCTCTCCACACACATACAGAGGAAATGCCACGTGAGGTCACAGAGAGAAGGTGGCCAACTACAAATATGGGAGAGAGCTCTCACCGGAAACCAACCCTGACAGAACTTGGTTCTAGGACTTCCAGCCTCCAGAACTGGGAGTAAATAAATATCTCTTGTTTAAACCACCGAGTCTGTAGTGTTGTGTTATGGCAGCCCAGCCAACTAGGACAGCAAGTCTTCATTTCAGTTACAATAAATAGGAGTCAAATGTCCCACAGACATCAGGGGAAGGTGACAGAAGATCAAGGTATTGTCTATCCTAGAGAAACACACCTCAAATCTTCATGACAGAGTTTCTGATTTGATTATAAAGAATTTTATTAAACAAATATTTATTGCATGCTTATTATGTACAGGTCACTAGTTGCATCATTAAATTTCAGACACCTGTCAAGACCTAGTGTATATTAGTGGACCTTGGTCTGAAGCCAAAGAGAGTGTGGCTTTGTTCAGTCACTGTGTCCCTCATTATTCTTCTGAAGTAAATGGCCATAACATTCACCTCTGGTATCATGATTTTAAAGAGGTGAAAACAAGACCTGTGCGGTGAAAGTAATGTGATATTAACTATTTCTTGGTATTGGAGAAAGATTTTTAAAACTAGTTACCATATTCTGTCCACTATAGACATTGCTCCTATGTCATCTCTAGCAACAAGAACTAAAATTATCATCCTTTTCCTTAGGTTTTCTACTTCTTACTTCATGCTCTAGTCCAAGCTGTTTTCCAGTTGATGACTGCATGGGGAATTATTTTGACCCTTGATAACAAGTTTAGAAGCTTCTTGCAATCCAGTTTCACAGTTTATATTCACTTTAAGCTCTTCCTGGATGGGCTCCCTGAAAGAGCATACAAACGGGAACCAAGGGGTCACTTTGAAGGTTTGGTCTGGTTTAAAATCTTTGTTGGCAACCGAGAAGAATGTGAAAACACCACAGTAATGAAATATGATTCTAAGTTGGGATTTGCTGCAATGACAGAGGAATAAACTGAGGAGAAAACCACAGAGTAACTGAAATTGAACTTAGCAAGTTACAATCTAATATATCTGAGAACTGAAAAAGAATTCACAACATGAACTGTCAATGGATGAGTGAAGTCAGTCAGATATTAATGTCCTAAAAGACCTGAGGGTAATGGCAAACTTAATCATGCATGTTAGAACTGAGATGGGCTAGAAAATGATCAATGCTGCTTTGTACAGCAAGTAAGGAGGTAGCGTAGGGAAGGAAAATGTAGAGGACTGGTGAGAAGACATCTAGAATTTGATATTGTATTGGATGTGTTATCACTTGGAAACTCCCACAATCACAGACAAGTTGAAGTCCTGTATCAAAGGAAGAATGGAAGGAGAGCACTGACATTGGGAAAAGCAAGTTGAATGGAGGATTAAAGCAGATAAATATGAACTGGCAGCATTCCCAATTACTCAAAGTTACAGAAAGCAGTGTGCTTAGTAGGTAAGAACTTCAAAATCAGACTGGTTTTGTGTCTCCCATTCAGCCTCTTATTAGTTGATGGACCTTGGGCAAGTTGTAAAACTCTAGAAGTCTCAGTTTCTTGGTCTGAAAACATGAAGTAGCAGTAATACTTGATTCTTAGGGTTGTTTGAAGGGTGAATAAGATAGTGCATGTAAGAAATTAGTGCAATCTCCAATGCATACATTCTCAAGAAGTATTAACTACAGCAAGCAATAATAATAATAATGATCCACACATAATTAGATTTTTTATATTAATGTACACACATTTTTGTCAAACATTTTTACCCTCTGTTAGTGATAATTTTTGCACGGGAATTCTTCTAGACATGACATTCAACTTAGAGTTTCCACCCAACAATGTGACAGCCTCTACACCAACAGAGTATTCATTTTAAGTAGTTCACTGTCCCCCATCACTTTCTCCACCACATAATTCTACCATCTGTCCTCCCATATCTTCTTAATCAGAATAGCCTGATAGGCAGTCCTGGCTCTAGTGATTTTTTAAAACAAGAGAATATGGAATGAGAGCCAGATGGTAAATTTGAGCATATCTAGGACAATCACTTTATTTAGCTACAAAAGCAAACAAAATTAAACAGTTGCTTCTCTTTTTTATCCCTTGGTTTCCCTGGCCAGATAAGTCCTTGAACATTTTTAGATGACAAAACATTTCCAACCACTCATCAGATACCACATATCATTTCAAACCATGGGATATCAAAGAAAGAGCATATTTTGCTTGTGCCATTTTTAAAAGTCTCAGTCTTTGTGTAGTTGCTTTCTATTGTCTGTCAGGTTGTTTCTATGACTTTTAAGCTGAAGTGCAAAGGGAGATATTATTTTGAAAAAGGTAAATATTTCAAGGGAATTTCATGTGCACTAAGGGAAACAGGGAGGGACAAACTGTGATAATTTCCTTGCTGAAGTCTGCATGCTGTTTTGCAAGCATTCCATAGAAATGAAGGTAATGAGGTGTGTGCCCTGAAAGGTCCTTTTCTGAGATTAGATCCTGGCTTGCCCCGCTATAGTCTAGAGCTTACCATATTAATTAACCAGATCAAACAAATTCCTTTTTCAATTGAAAACCTGTGGTCCAGTGGCTTGACCCATCTGATACCATAAGAGTGAAAACCATTCTGGTCCCAAAGATTTTCCTCTGAGAAAAGAACTGAATGACAAAATACTTCTGCACATCGTCCAGACACATCAATTTCTTTTTTCAAATTGGACACTTTTCGAGGAGTTTGTAAAAACTATCTAGCAACCATGTGTAAAACAGATAGCTAGTGGGAACCTGCTGTATAGCACAGGGAGCTCAGCTTGGTGCTCTGTGATGACCTAGATGGGTGAGATGGGGCAGGGAGGTGGGAGGGAGGTTCAAGAGAGAGGGGATATAGGTATACATATAACTGATTCACTTCATTGTACAGCAGACACTAACACAACATTGTAAAACAATTTTACTCCAATTAAAAAAAAAAGAATTATATTAAAACAAAATGAAAAAAATATATATCAAACAGAGTCTGGCAGAGACATTACTTTGAGATAATAGATCAATCACCTCAAACTATTCCGTGTCATCTTGGATTTTAATGCCATTAAAATAATGCAGGCCTTTAGGCTATTTCCACTGAGGCACCAAACTAACTTTTATAAATAATTATTAAGAAGTCTGGGGTTTTTTTTCCACTTGATTAGCTCGTCAAATGTTTCCCTTCTTTTTTTTTTTTTTTAACATCTTTATTGGAGTATAATTGCTTTACAATGCTGTGCTAGTTTCTGCTGTATAACAAAGTAAATCAGCTATACGTATACATATATCCCCGTATCCCCTCCCTCTTGAGCCTCCCTCTCACCCTCCCTATCCTACCCCTCTAGGTGGTCACAAAGCACCGAGCTGATCTCTCTGTGCTATGCGGCTGCTTTCCACTAGCTATCTATTTTACATTTGGTAGTGTGTATATGTCCATGCCACTCTCTCACTTCGTCCCAGCTTACCCTTCCCCCTCCCCATGTCCTCAAGTCCATTCTCTACATCTGCGTCTTTATTTCTGTCCTGCCCCTAGGTTCTTCAGAACCTTTTTTTTTTTTTTTAGATTCCATATATATGTGTTAGCATTGGTGTTTGTTTTTCTCTTTCTTACTTACTTCACTTTGTATGACAGACTCTAGGTCCATCCACCGCACTACAAATAACTCAATTTCGTTTCTTTTTTTTTTTGCGGTACACGGGCCTCTCACTGTTGTGGCCTCTCCCATGGCAGAGCACAGGCTCCAGACGTGCAGGCTCGGTGGCCGTGGCTCACGAGACCAGCTGCTCCGCGGCATGTGGGATCTTCCCAGACCGGGGCACGAACCCGTGTCCCCTGCATCAGCAGGCGGACTCCCAAACACTGTGCCACCAGGGAAGCCCAATTTCGTTTCTTTTTATGGCTAAGTAATATTCCATTGTATATATGTGCCACATCTTCTTTATCCATTCATCTGTTGATGGACACTTGGGTTGGTTCCATGTCCTGGCTATTGTAAATAGAGCTGCAATGAACATTGTGGTACATGATCCTGTCTTTTCTTAACACTGTGTTATGACATAACACCTGAGGAAGTGATATTTTCACATTAATAATACTTTTTATCAGACATTCATTTTTGCCTGAAGGAAATGTCTTCCTCAAGAAAGGGAAGTAGTAGTGATCTCCTTTTCTGTAGGTATAAAGGTCAGAAGATCCCATATTCTACTTTGGAATTCAGTCACATTAGGAAGATTTTATTATTGATATTTAGGGAACTACTTTTCCCCACATAAAACTTGCTAATATATTCCAGATGTGTATTGATTAACCATCCAGTTTTTGTCCTGCAACTCATAGATGACTTGTTTTAGTTCTGTTTCAGATGAATGTTATTCTAGCTTACTGAACCAGAAAAGACAGAACACCAATTTGATTTCCACTTGTATGGTGTGTGTAGCAATCAAATAAGCAATTACATAAGGCATGTTGAATTCATTTCAGCTTAGGACATGCAGTTCACATGTCTCCCTGTCTGAGGCCCAGAGGTGTGGAACAAAAGATTGGGTACTTTTATACCCAACAAAAGATCAGGTGCTTTTATAACATACCTCACCTGCTCTCCAGGTGTGGCAAGCACCATATTTTGGTGAGTTGTCTTATGTCAATCTGGCCTCAGTTTGGGGTGAATACATTTTCTTTGAGAACTTGTCTGCATTGACTGGCAGTGCCTTTGGGCTTAGGAAAACGATCATTAAGAGAAGAAAAATGTATTTTTCACTCATACATGGTGCTTTTCTGAGGTCCACGTTTCTCTTTTTATGAAGTGCTTTGTCTAGATAGAACTAATTCTTAATTTTTTTTCTACACAAATTTTGTTAGAAAAATATTTTGTTCTTCAAGAGTCATTTGGACTTCTTTTTGTGGAAAAAAAACAAAAACAAAAGCTGTTTCCTTGGAAGAAAAGAATAGACTTCTTATAACACCCACTTTTTGCTTCTGTCTCCATCAATGACCTGAATGATTCCATGCCCTTGTCAGCATCAAGGAGATAATGTCTCCCCCCATCTGCCTCTGGATGATCTTGTCTGGGACAGTTTGGAACATTTACGAACTTTAGTCTGTACCAACATGCATTATTATGCCCACGTATTATTGAATCATACAGTTCCTGCTGCGTCAATGTTATCCAGATACCTGGAGCGAATTCCATTTTGTTGTAGGTAAAAAAGCAAGGTGTCCTTCATTTACGATTTATTGCCTATGACTCAGAGCTCGATTCTCCTAAAATGTCTTTGGTTATGGGAGGGAAAGGTTGGAGACTGTGTTTCTTTTATTTCCTAAAGAAAATGGGTCCTTTATTTATATCGCTAAACCACTTCTGTCTCTAAATTGTTCTGCTTGTAATTGATGCATTGTCCTTTAAATGCTTTTACACTGTGAGCACGGCATTGCTTTAAAAACAGTTTAAAAGTACTTATGCACCTGGAATTCTGTTCTGTGGGGAGGGAAATTAAAAAGAGAGACAAAGAAAGAGGAGGAAAAAAAGCTAGTCCTCAAAATGTTTAAAGCTCCAGGGGTGAAAAAAAAAAAAAAAAAAAGGAGGTGAAAGAATAGAATGCAGTGAAATAAAATGTTTAATAGAGTGTTGACATGCAGAGTGCAGAGTTCACTGGACATCTGAGAAAACCAAAATTGCAGGGAAGTGGAGACCCTTTCAGAGCAAGGGTTTTTCAGGATCCCGGAACCACCAGCATGAGAACCTGATGCTCTTAACAATGCAGGTTGCAGGGCCCCGTGCTGGCCCTGCTGAGTGAGAAGGGCTCAAACGAGACCCAGGAATTTGTATATTAACCACCTCCCACGTGATTCATATGCACAATAGGTTCTGAGAGCTGCTGATATATTCAGTCCAAAGCACTGAAAAATAACCCGGGCTAATCCCCACCTATCTAAATGGCCTTTTTTTTTTTTTTTTTTTTTTTGTGGTACGCGGGCCTCTCACTGTTGTGGCCTCTCCCGTTGCGGAGCACAGGCTCCGGACACGCAGGCCCAGCCGCCATGGCTCACAGGCCCAGCCGCTCCACGACATGTGGGATCTTCCCGGACCGGGGCACGAACCCACGTCCCCTGCATCGGCAGGTGGACTCTCAACCACTGCGCCACCAGGGAAGCCCCATAGATGGCCTTTTTTAATTCATCAAATAACAAAACCAAATATACCTCTCCTAGGTATCAAAATGTTTTGAAGGGTGAAACTGTGGTGGAGCATTCTTCTGGCTGTCTCTCATCTCTCCCCTCCACACCTCCGACGGCCTCGTCCCACCCACTTCCTCAGAGAGAAGTTAGTTTTCTGAAAAATAACTTCCTCTCACTTTCCTGCCTAGAACCCTCCAGTGGCTTTCCGAAACACTCAGAACACTCGGAACGAAATCCAGATGTGTCTCCAGGGCCACCAAGGAACACAGGACCCAACCTCTGCTCTCTTCCCCTCTCCAGCCTCATTTCACACCATCGTCCCCCTTGATTTCTGCTCATCACTTTCCCACCACAGATGCCTTATTTCAGATCCCCAGTAAACCTATTTCTCTTTAAGGGCCCTTGAACTTGTAACTGAATGGGCTAAACTTGGGAGCGAGGGTCCAATCAGAAAAGAGCTTTATTCTTCTCCCCACACTGGGCTGAAAAACATTCTGTTGAGCTGCTCTTCCCTTCCCGTGAAAACGATGCCCAACAGCGCTCTTAGCTTTCTGCTTATTTTCTAAACGAAAAATGTGTTCCCACCCCCAGTGTGAAGCTAGCCCTCTGCGCGGGAAGCAGCACAGGTTCCCAAGGAGCGGGATTTGTGAGAAAGATGCGACGGCTGGTTTACAGACCTGTGTTGTCATAACTTGATTTGTCTCTGGCTTTCAAATGCCCTCAGTCCGGGCTGAAACCCAAGTGTTAGCTCTTCCCTGCAAGCCTCACCATACATTCTTCAGAGACAGCAGCACCTCTGCCAACCGCAGGGGCCTTGGTAGAGCTCTGTTCCCTGATGTGAGCCATGCATTCTTGGAGAAGTTATTCAGACCTATATCCCCAGCTGCCCCATCCTATGCACACCCTTGGAATCCTCTCCCTTGCAGTCAGTCAGCCTGGGGGTCGGGGTCCTTCCAGGCCCTGCTGCCTTCTGCAGAGCCTACAGGGCTGGTGGGCAGTGTCCCACACTGGGGCCCCGCTGAGCCCTGGAGCCACCAGTGTTGCCCTGCTGCCCTCTCCTTTGGCTCTATCATGGCCGGTTTACCCAGCCAGCTTCCTATCTTCAGACTTTTCCAGGCCAAAACCTGGGCAACAAACTTCTTTCCACTCAAATCCAAGAAGTGCCCCTCACTTTTCTTTGCTGGGAGGCTGGTCTCCGAGCTTCTGTAAGCAAGTCCCGAGAGACAGAATAGAATTCCAGTTTTCCCTTCTTGCAAACACCCCTGTCCCCCGTCCCCCCACCCCCAAAAAATGTTCAGCTGCTGCCTCTTGCCAATGACTTAGAGGAAGGACCAGAACTAATTCCCTTCTACCCATGGAGAAAGATAGGGAAGTGCTGCTGCGTTTTCTTCCCTGCAAACGCACTTCAGAGCATGCTGCACTCAATGACTCTAGCCTTTTCGTATACACCCTCCTTGTATGAGCGCCACGTGCACCTCCTAGCAAGTCCTGTAGGGGATGTTTC
This sequence comes from Platanista minor, assembly GCA_004363435.1. Lineage (NCBI taxonomy): Eukaryota > Metazoa > Chordata > Mammalia > Artiodactyla > Platanistidae > Platanista > Platanista minor. The sequence goes on along the minus strand of RJWK010024395.1, from coordinate 3,384 downwards.
TAGGATCTCTCTTCAGAACTTGGGGAGATTTTACCACCCACTGCTCTGCGATTCGGGGGTTTCGTCACCCTAAAAAGAAAGACCCTATTCCTTAAGTTGTTCTGTTCTGATTGCTTTCGTTATCCATCCATGCATAACAAACTATCCCCAGAAGTAGTGACTTAAAACAACACGTTATTCTTTTTTACAACTCTGTGGGTTGACTGGCCTCAGCTGGGTGGCTCTTCTCTTCTGTGTCATTTGTGTTCACTCACTTGGTGACATTCAGTTGGGTTGGCCTGGAAAGCTGATGAAGTCTTCACCCAGATGGTGCTCAGTGTAGCCTCTCTTTATAGATTGGGCTTCTTGACAGCATATGGCAGTTTCAGAGCAGTTGAACTTTTTAAAAGGCAGCTGGCTTCAAAGAGGGAAAGCAGAAGCTACCAGGCTTAAAAGATAGGCTTGGAACAGGCATGTCTCCATATCTGCCAGTGAAGGAAAAAAAGACTGCCTCTGGATAGTAGGAGTGGCATGCCCTTATAGAAAGGGAAGGAATTGACAGACGCCATCTTTGGAGGCTGTTTATCATACTGACCCTTCTGCCTTGAATGTGCCTCCTTCTCAGCATTCAGGTCTCAGCTCAAAGGTCATCACCAAGGGACTTGCCAACTCCACCCATCCCACATAACCCTACAGTCACTCTGAGTTTACTGTCTTCATTTCATTTCATTGCTTTTTGTTTATTGTATATTGCCATTGTTTATTATTATTTGTATATTGTCTCTACCTAACCTTCCACTCCCTATGGGAATGTAAGCTCCTGGATAGAAAGGAACTTGGCTTCCTTATTCTCTGCAGTCTCTACATCATCCAGAAAAGAGAAATGACTCACTAACTCTTTGTGAAGAAATTAATACCTAGCTCAGTTCTACCATGTTCAAAGCCAGCTCTCAATAATAGTGGTTGATGATATGACCCAGCAGTCCCACTACTGAGCATATGCCCTGAGAAAACCATAATTCAAAAAGAGTCATGTACCACAATGTTCATTGCAGCACTATTTACAACAGCCAGGACATGGAAGCAACCTAAGTGTCCATCAACAGATGAATGGATAAAGAAGATGTGGCACATCTATACCATGGAATATTTCTCAGCCATAAAAAGAAATGAAACTGAGTTATTTGTAGTGAGGTGGATGGACCTAGAGTCTGTCATACAGAGTGAAGTAAGTCAGAAGGAGAAAAAAATACCATATGCTAACACATATATATGGAATCTAAAAAAAAAAAGGTTCTGAAGAACCTAAGGGCAGGACAGGAATAAAGACACAGATGTAAAGAATGGACTTGAGGACAATAGGTGAAGAGGGTAAGCTGGGACGAAGTGAGAGAGTGGCATTGACATATATATACACTACCACATGTAAAACAGATAGCTAGTGGGAAGCAGCCGCATAGCACAGGGAGATCAGCTTGGTGCTTTGTGACCACCTAGAGGGGTGGGATCGGGAGGGTGGGAGGGAGGGAGACGCAAGAGGGAGGGGATATAGGGATATAGGTATACATATAGCTGATTCACTTTGTTATACAGCAGAAACTAGCACAGCATTGTAAAGCAATTATGCTCCAATAAAGATGTTAAAAAAACAATAGTAGTGGTTGATGGACACAAATGTCTTTATATCTACCCAAGGTTTCATGGGAGAGTAACATTTTTAGAATATTTTTTAAAAATCTCTAGAACAGTAGAGACAATTTCTCAGTCAAAGTTTGACTCCAATCACACTTTGGATTTCTCCCGGATAAAATGCCCTCAGGTTTAATGAAACTTCTTAATGTTAATAAATGGCTAAACAGAATTTTATTTTCTGCTTAGTCAAGAGAGAATATTAATGTTACACCCTTGATTTTCCTTCTCATAGTATGTTAATGCTGTAGTAAGTCAACATCATTAAGGGGACCATACCTTAAGGTGGGAACAGACACCCTGCAGTTTTTATGCCATTATTTTTACTGGGATAATAATGATAATAGCTAAGTATCTCGAGCACTTAGCCTGAGTGCCTGGTCCTGTGCTAAGTGCTTCATGTGGACCAACTCTTGGGTTAGTCTAAGCACAATGACCAGAAGCGTCTTTTGCTGCCTTTGTGGTGAGTGTCTATAACCTCTAGGAATATGCCCTTAATGAATATCACCATTTGAACAACTTCCTTCCTGATCCTCTGCAAACTCTACAAGAAGAGAGAGAGATACTTTGATATATTACCTTTTTTTATTAAAGTATAGTTGCTGTACAATATAGTATGTGACAGGCATACAGTATAGTGATTCACAATTTTTAAAGGTCATACTTCATTTGCAGTTATTATAAAATATTGGTTATATTCCCCATGTTGTACAGTATTTTATATCTAATAGCTTGCACCTCTTACTCCCCCACCCTTATCTTTCCTCTTCCCTTTCCCCACTGGTAACCACTGGTTTTTTCTCTGTATCTGGGAGTCTGCTTCTTTTTTGTTGTATTCACTAGTTTGTTGTATTTTTTAGATTCCACATATAAGTGATATCATATGGTATTTGCCTTTCTCTGTCTGACTTATTTCACTTAGCATAATGCCTTCCAAGTCCATTCTTGTTGCTGCAAATGGCAAAACTTTGTTCTTTTTTATGGCTGAGTACTATTCCATTGTATATATACACACCACATCTTCTTTATCTATTCATCAGTTGATAGACACAGGTTTCTTCCATATCTTGGCAATTGTAAATAATGTTGCTATGAACATTGGGGTGCATGTATCTTTTTGAATTGATGTTTTTGTTTTTTTCAGATATATACCCAGGAGTGGAATTGCTGGGTCATATGGTAGTTCTATTTTTAGTTTTTTGAGGAACCTCCATACTGTTCTCCACAGTGGCTGCACTAATTTACATTCCCACCAACAGTGCACAAGTGCTCCCTTTTCTCCATACCCTCAGCAACATTTGTTATTTGTGTTCTTTTTGATGATGGTCATTCTGACAGGTGTGAGGTGAGTCCTACTGTGGTTTTAATTTGCATTTTCCTGATGATTAGTGATGTTGAGCATCTTTTCATGTGCCTGTTGGCCATCTGCATTTCCTCTTTGGAAAAATGTCTATTCAGCTCTTTTTTAAATTTTTTAATCTGGTTAGTTAGGGTTTTTTGTTTGTTTGTTTTTTGATGTTGACATATATAAGCTTTTTATATATATTTGATATTAGTCCCTTATCAGTCATACCATTTGCAAATATTTTCTCCCATTCAGTATGTTGTTTTTTCATTTGGTCAAAAGTTTCCTTTGCTGTGCAAAAGCTTTTAAGTTTAAATAGGTTCCATTTGTTCATTTTTGCTTTTATGCCTTTTTTTTTTTTTTTTTTTTTT
>RJWK010024394.1:0-28404 GCA_004363435.1 Platanista minor | reverse complement strand
TTGAGGAGGTGGACTTTGGGAGCAACGATATATATATATATTTTTTCACCTTTTTCTCTACTGTGAGTGTGTGTGCGTATGCTTCTGTGTGTGATTCTGGCTGTATAGCTTTGCTTTTACCATTTGTCCTAGGGTTCTGTCTGTCCGTTTTGTTTTTTTTTTTTTTTTTTTTTTGTACGTGGGCCTCTCACTGTTTTGGCCTCTCCCGTTGCGGAGCACAGGCTCCGGACGCACAGGCTCAGCGGCCATGGCTCACGGGCCCAGCCGCTCCGCGGCATGTGGGATCTTCCCGGACCGGGGCACGAACCCGCGTCCCCTGCATCGGCAGGCGGACTCTCAACCACTGCGCCACCAGGGAAGCCCCTGTTGTTGTTGTTGTTGTTTTTAGTATAGTTTTCAGTGCTTGTTATCATTGGTGAATTTGTTTTTTGGTTTGGTTGTTCTCTTCTTTCTTTCTTTCTTTTTTATTCAATTACTTAAAAAATTGTTTTTAAATAATTATTTTATGTTTTTTATTTTAGTAATTAAAAAACAAATCTTCTTCTTTGTTTGTTTGTTTGTTTGTTTTTCTCCCTTTTATTCTGAGCCACGTGGATGACAGGTTTTTGGTGCTCCAGCCAGGCGTCATGAACTGTGCCTCTGAGGTGGGAGAGCCAAGTTCAGGACACTGGTCCAACAGAGACCTCCCAGCTCCACGTAATATCAAACGGCAAAAATCTCCCAGAGATCTCCATCTCAATGCCAAGACCCAGCTCCACTCAACTACCAGCAAGCTACAGTGCTCGACACCCTATGTCAAACAACTAGCAAGACAGGAACACAACCCCACCCATTAGCAAAGAGGCTGCCTAAAATCATAATAAGGTCACAGACACCCCCAAAACACACGACCAGATGTGGACCTGCCCACCAGAAAGACAAGTTCCAGCCTCATCCACCAGAACACAGGCACTAGTCCCCTCCACCAGGAAGCCTACACAACCCACTGAACCAACCTTAGCCACTGGGGGCGGACACCAAAAAAAACGGGACCTAAAACATGCAGCCTGTGAAAGGAGACCCAAACACAGTAAGTTAATCAAAATGAGAAGACAGAGAAACACAGAGCAGATGAAGGAGCAAGGTAAAAACCCACCAGACCTAACAAATGAAGAGGAAATAGGCAGATTACCTGAAAAAGAATTCAGAATATTGATAGTAAAGATGACCCCAAATCGTGGAAATAGAATGGAGAAAACATAAGAACCGTTTAACAAGGACCGAGAAGAACTAAAGAGCAAACAAAAAATCATGAACAACGCAATAAATGAAATAAAAAATTCTCTAGAAGGGATCAATAGCAGAATAACTGAGAGAGAAAAACGGATAAGTGACCTGGAAGATAAAATAGTGGAAGTAACTACCGCAGAGCAGAATAAAGAAAAAAGAATGAAAAGAATTGAGGACAGTCTCAGAGACAACTGGGAAAACATTAAGCACACCAGCATTCGAATTATAGGGGTCCCGGAAGAAGAAGATAAAAAGAAATGGACGGAGAAAATATTTGAAGAGATTATAGCTGAAAACTCCCTTAATATGGGAAGGGAAATAGTTAATCAAGTCCAGGAAGCACAGAGAGTCCCATAGACGATAAATCCAAGGAGAAACATGCCAGGACACATATTAATCAAACTAACAAAAATTAAATACAAAGAAAAACTATTGAAAGCAGCAAGGGAAAAACAACAAGTAACATACAAGGGAATCCCCATAAGTTTAACAGCTGATCTTTCAGCAGAAATTCTGCAAGCCAGAAGAGAGTGGCAGGACACATTTAAAGTGATGAAAGGGAAAAACCTACAACTAAGATTACTCTATCCAGCAAGGATGTCATTCAGATTTGACGGAGAAATTAAAATCTTTACAGAGAAGCAAAAGCTAATAGAATTCAGCACAACCAAGCCAGCTTTACAACAAATGCTAAAGAAACTTCTCTAGGCAGGAAACACAAGAAAAAGAAAAGACCTACAATAACAAACCCCAAACAATTAAGAAAACGGTTATAGGAACAAACATATCAATAATTACCTTAAACATAAATGGATTAAATGCTCCAACCAAAAGACACAGACTGTCTGAATGGATACAAAAGCAAGACCCGTATATATGCTGTCTACAAGAGACCCACTTCAGACCTAGGGACACATACAGACTGAAACTGAGGGGATGGAAAAAGCTATTCCATGCAAATGGAAATCAAAAGAAAGCTGGAGTAGCAATTCTCATATCAGACAAAATTGACTTTAAAACACAGACTATTACAAGAGACAAAGAAGGACACTACAAAATGATCAATGGATCAATCCAAGAAGAAGATATAACAATTGTAAATATTTATGCACCCAGCACAGGAGCAACTCAATACATATGGCAAATACTAACAGCCAGAAAAGGGGAAATCGACAGTAACACAAACATAGTAGGGGACATTAACACCCCACTTTCACCAATGGACAGATCATCCAAAAAGAAAATAAATAAGGAAACACAAACTTTAAAAGATACATTAAACAAGATGGACTTAATTGATATTTATAGGACATTCCATGCAAAACAACAGAATACACTTTCTTCTCAAATGCTCATGGAACATTCTCCAGGATAGATCATATCTTGGGTCACAAGTCAAGTCTTGGTAAGTTAAAAAAAATTGAAATCATATCAAGTATCTCTTCTGACCGCAATGCTATGAGAAGACATATCAATTACAGGAAAAATTCTATAAAAAATACAAAAACATGGAGGCTAAACAATACACTACTTAATAAGTGAGAGATCACTGAAGAAATCAAAGAGGAAATCAAAAAATACCTAGTAACAAATGTCAGTGAAAACACAACGACCCAAAACCTGTGGGATGCAGCAAAAGCAGGTCTAAGAGGAAAGTTTATAGCAATACAATCCTACCTTAAGAAACAAGAAACATCTCAAATAAACAACCTAACCTCACACCTAAAGCAATTAGAGAAAGAAGAACAAAAGAACCTACAAAGTTAGCAGAAGGAAAGAAATCATAAAGGTCAGATCAGAAATAAATGAAAAAGAAATGAAGGAAACGAGAGCAAAGATCAATAAAACTAAAAGCTGGTTCTTTGAGAAGATAAACAATATTGATAAACCATTAGCCAGACTCATCAAGAAAAAAAGGGAGAAGACTCAAATCAATAGAATTAGAAATGAAAAAGGGGAAGTAACAACTGACACTGCAGAAATACAAAACATCATGAGATTACTACAAGCAACTATAGGCCAATAAAACGGAGAACCTGGAAGAAATTCACAAATTCTTAGAAATGCACAACCTGCCGAGACTGATCCAGGAAGAAACAGAAAATATGAACAGACCAGTCACAAGCACTGAAATTGAAACTGTGATTATAAATCTTCCAACAAACAAAAGCCCAGGACCAGATGGCTTCACAGGCAAATTCTATCAAACATTTAGAGAAGAGCTAACACCTATCCCTCTCAAACTCTTCCAAAATATAGCAGAGGCAGGAACGCTCCCAAACTCATTCTACGAGGCCACCATCACCCTGATACCAAAACCAGACAAGGATGTCACAAAGAAATAAAACTACAGGCCAACATCCCTGATGAACATAGATGCAAAAATCCTCAACCAAATACTAGCAAACAGAATCCAACAGCACATTAAATGGATCATACACCATGATCAAGTGGGGTTTACCCCAGTAAGGCAAGGATTCTTCAATATATGCAAATCAATCAATGTGATACACCATATTAACAAATTAAAAGAGAAAAACCATATGATCATCTCAGTAGACGAAGAGAAAGTTTTTGACAAAATTTGACACCAATTTATGATAAAAACCCTCCAGAAAGTAGGCATTGAGGGAACTTACCTCAACAAAATAAAGGCCATATGTGACAGACCCACAGCCAACATCATCCTCAATGGTGAAAAACTGAAACCATTTCCACTAAGATCAGGAACAAGACAAGGCTGCCCACTCTCACCCCTATTATTCAACATAGTTTTGGAATTTTTAGCCACAGCAATCAGAGAAGAAAAAGAAATAAAAGTAATCCAAATCAGAAAAGAAGTGTAAAGCTGTCACTGTTTGCAGATGACATGACAATATACATAGATAATCCTAAAGATGCTACCAGAAAACTACTAGAGCTAATCAATGAATTTGGTAAAGTAGCAGGATACAAAATTAGTGCACAGAAATCTCTGGCATTCCTATACACTAATGATGAACAATCTGAAAGTGAAATTAAGAAAACACTCCCATTTAACACTGCAATGAAAAGAATAAAATACCTGGGAATAAACATACCTAAAGAGACAAAAGACCTGTATGCAGAAAAGTATAAGACACTGATGAAAGAAATGAAAGATGATACAAATAGATGCAGAGATATACCATGTTCTTGAATTGGAAGAATCAACACTGTGAAAATGACTATATTACCCAAAGCAATCTACAGATTCAATGCAATCCCTATCAAACTACCACTGGCATGTTTCACAGAACTAGAACAAAAAATTTCACAATTTGTATGGAAACACAAGAGACCCTGAATAGCCAAAGCAATCTTTAGAAAGAAAAACAGAGCTGGTGGAATCAGGCTCCCAGACTTCAGACTATACTACAAAGCTACGGTAGTCAAGACAGTATGGTACTGGCACAAAAACAGAAATACAGATCAATGGAACAGGAGAGAAAGCCCAGAGATAAGCCCACGCACATATGGTCACCTTATCTTTGATAAAGGAGGCAGGAATGTACAGTGGAGAAAAGACAGACTCTTCAATAAGTGGTGCTGGGACAACTGGACGGCTACATGTAAAAGAATGAAATTAGAACACTCCTTAACACCATACACAACAATAAACTCAAAATGGATTAAAGATCTAAATATAAGGGCAGACACTATCAAACTCTTAGAGGAAAACATAGGCAGAACAATCTATGACATAAATCACAGCAAGAACCTTTTTGACCCACCTCCTGGAGAAATGGATATAAAAACAAAAATAAACAAATGGGACCTAACGCAACTTAAAAGCTTTTGCACAGCAAAGGACACCAAAAACAAGACGAAAAGACAACCCTCAGAGTGGGAGAAAATATTTGCCAATGAAGCAACTGACAAGGGATTAATCTCCAAAATTTACAAGCAGCTCATGTAGCTCAATATCAAAAAAAGAAACAATGGAATCCAAAAATGGGCAGAAGACCCAAACAGACATTTCTCCAGAGAAGATATACAGATTGCCAACAAACACATGAAAGAATGCTCAACATCACCAATCATTAGAGAAATGAAAATCAAAACTACAATGCAATATCATCTCACACCGGTCAGAAATGGTCATGATAAAAAAAATCTACAAAGAACAAATGCTGGAGAGGGTGTGGATAAAAGGGAACCCTCACACACTGTTGGTGGGAATGTAAATTGAGGCAGCCACTATGGAGAACAGTATGGAGGTTCCTTAGAAAACTACAAGTAGAACTATCATATGACCCAGCAATCCCACTACTGGGCATATACCCTGAGAAAACCATAATTCAAAAAGAGTCATGTACCACAATGTTCACTGCAGCTCTATTTACAATAGCCAGGACATGGAAGCAACCTAAGTGTCCATCGACAGATGAATGGATAAAGAAGATGTGGCACATATATACAATGGAATATTATTCAGCCATAAAAAGAAATGAAACTGAGTTATTTGTGGTGAGGTGGATGGACCTAGAGTCTCTCATACAGAGTGAAGTAAGTCAGAAAGAGAAAAACAAGTACTGTATGCCAACACATATATATGGAATCTAAAAATAAATTTAAAAAAAAAGGTCATGAAGAACCTAGGGGTGAGATGGGAATAAAGATGCAGACCTACTGGAGAATGGACTTGAGGACACGGGGAGGGGGAAGGGTAAGCTGGGACAAAGTGAGAGAGTGGTAGTATATATATGGACATATATACACTACCAAATGTAAAACAGATAGCTCGTTGGAAACAGTTGCATAGCACAGGGAGATTAGCTAGGTGCTTTGTGACCAGCTAGAAGTGTCGGATAGGGAGGGTGGGAGGGAGGGAGATGCAAGAGGGAAGAGATATGGGGATATATGTATATGTATAACTGATTTACTTCGTTATAAAGCAGAAACTAACACACCATTGTAAAGCAATTATACTCCAATAAAAATGTTTAAAAACATAAATAAATAATAAAAATAAGAATGTCAGAGGAAAGAAGCAGTAAACTCAAAGAAAGAGGAATGGAAATTATCCAAACTAAAGAACAGAGAGGTAGATTTTTAAATCAAAATTAACAAAGCTTTAGTGACCTTTGAGACAGTATCAAGCATGTAATATATTTATAATTGGAACTCCAAAAGGAAGTCAAAGAGAGAACGGAGCGGAGAAAAATATAATGATCAAAAATTTCCCAAATTACTTAGAAAGTTCAATTTATAGATGCAGGAAGCCCAGTAAACACCAAGCAGAATGAATATAATCAGTACTGTATAACGTCATATCAAATGCTTGAATCCAGAGTTAAAAAGAAAATATAAAAAGCAGCCACAAAAAATCATATATTATGTACAGAAACACGATGCCACAAATACAGCTGACTTCTTATCCGAAATCATGAAGGCCATAGGCAGTGGAATGATGTCTTCAAAATAATGAAAGAATAAGACTGACAACCAAGAATCCTATATCCAGTAAAATTATTCTTAACATACAAAGGCAAAATAAAGACATTTTCAAATGAGCAAAAAATGAGAGAATTTGTAGCCAGGATACTTACTGTGCAAAATATTCTGAAAGAAGTTCTTCTGGCTGAGGGGCAATAACACCAGATAGAAATTCAGACAGATCAACAAAAAAGAATGAGTGGCATGAAACATAATAAGTATTATATAAACTCGAAAGAGAGTTTTCCTTTCCTCTTTCCTTTTCTTCAAAAACATACGACTGTTTGAACAAAAACAACTGTAATCGTCTGTTGTGGTGTTTATAGTATATATAGATTGTAAAATGTATACATATAATTATAATAACACAAAGATTGATCATGTCAATAGAACCTTATCATTGCAAGTTTCCTAAATGTTATATGAAGCAGTAAAAAGTAACACTGTGAAGAGTTAAAGGTGTATATGGTAATCATCAGTTAGAAGCTGAACAATCAGTTAAAGAAATGAAAAGAGGTATGGTTAAAAAGCTATTACTGTAGTTGGGGTAAAAGTGAATATTAGAAAGTGCTTGATTAACTCAAAACAAGGCAAGAAAGGTGGAATAGAGGAATGAAAAAATAGTTGGAACAAGTAGTAACATGATTGATCTAATACAACAGTATCAATAATTATAGTAATATAAATGGACTAAACCCTCAAATAAAAGGCAGAAATTGTTAGACTGTATTACAAAATCAACAATATGCTCTATACAAAAGACAAATTTTAAATCCAACACAAATAGAGCAAAGCAAATCTCATCACCACACCTAACTTTAAGGTGAGTACAAAAGTGCAAACCAACCATGTGCTAAGATAGTGGAAAACCAATTATCTGTGAACATCAGCTCTCTCTCCTGCCCTGCAAAGACAGGTACCATCAGCGCTGGTAAAGAGAAGGAAAGAGCTGCATGTCTCTTAAACACCACATATCCACCGTCCATGCAGCTGGCTACAGTGCCAAGTGAGCATTAGGACCATGGTTCCTGTGCCAAACTCAGTACCCACTGATACCATGCCTGAGCTGAGGGTGGCATCTTCAGGAACCTGTGGGGTCCCAAATAGAATGGACAATACCAAAGGGATAGGCAAGTGGCCAACCGAACCCTGTAGAATCCAGCATTAATGTTCATTATTCCCATAAGCATTTGAGAGAGAGATTTAGACCAGCAAAATCATCTCCTCTGTGGTTGGTATCTCACAGAAACAAATTACGCCAGTTATTTTAACAGGAAGAATTTAATATAAAAATTGTAATGCACATAAAAGAATTGTTAACCAGATATCTGAAAAGACAAAAAGATGCACTAAGGTATCACAGAGATAGCTAATGCAGAAAGAGCTACTACCCCTAGGACTGGGGGAACAAGGAGAAAACAAAGACATTAAACTCTAGAAGCATGGATGAAGGTCCCATGAATGGGCTGAGATCCCTATGCAGCTGGAAATTTTGGCTTCAGCTGTTGCGGCAGAAACACCCCGCTGCCTAGGTATGGAAGGAATCCTGAGGTGACCCAAGAGAAGCCCACAGGAAGCTGAGAGGAAGAAGGAACTCCCTTCTCTCTCCTCCTCCTTCCGAGTCTGACTCTGGCTCCCCACCTTGACAAAACCTATGATGGAACCGGGGACAAAGCAGAAATGAGGTATAAAGGCTCCAGTCCCAGCATCACAAATCTGAGTGTGGAAGGGTGAGTTTGGAGCCAAGAGACAATCGCGTAATACCTGACTCAGCTGGGCTATGGCAAGTCCAACAGTGACTGCTGCGGTGGGTTCCCTAAGCAGGGAATTTGACATAGGAATTGGAGAGAAGGCTTTCCTAGAAAAGGGTGACTGAGTCCAAGGGAGTATGCAGGACCGCAAAGTGGGAAGCCAGACTGCATATTAGGATAATCAGCCTTATTTTGTGTTTTAGAGGACAAGAGGTGTATAAATAAGTTTGTGTGTGAGTGCGTGCGTGCATGCAAGTGCACACGTACGTGGATGCATATCCCAGGGGACTGTTCCAGAAGAACACTGTAACACTGACGCATGGGCAATATGATATGTATTTATTATGGCTGGTGACAAGAACTGTGTCTTAATGAAGAAGGTGATAGTTATTCATGATTTCCAAATGGTTAACTAGATCCAGAGGATTTGCATCAAACCAAGTCATTCCCCTTCCATGCTTGCCGGCCATGATCGATGGAAATGTCAAGTCCCATGAGATCTCTGAGCTCACATTCTTTTTCTACTAGAATTGGGGCATTTTTTTTCCCCTACCACTTCTGCTCTGCGTCTCATTTCCACAAACAGTGCTTGCGATATGTCTATGGATTTGATCTTCAATTTCTGACTTCTTTTAAAGGGCATTGCCAGCCTGCAACACAGTTTCTAAAGCAGATATTGTTCTGGCATCCAGGAAAAAAATAAAGATGAAAGAAAGCAGGTGACTCTGAATGTGAAATGCAAGATTTCACAGAATCATGGATTTTCAAGCTGGAAAGCACTGTAGAGATTACTGAGTTCAGTGTTTTCTAACTCTGTTTTAAACACAGGAGCTGTTTACACTAGACGTTGGAACTGGTAGTAGTTCTTTGAATGAACAAATGAATGAACAAGGCAGAATATGTGGTGGAGGACTTTTCAAGTAGAAGAAATTATAGGATCAAAGATATTGGAGTCACGACATTGTCCAGGGTTTTCTGGAATTATAGAAGCCAAAGTGTAGGAGAGGGAGAGGGAACGGCGTAGGATGAACTCATTTCCTACATTTCAACTTAATCTGATGGCTAACGGCTGGAGAACTAGTGACAGATTTTAAGCAAAGGGGATACACAATCACATTTGAGTTTCAAATATATTAGATCAGAAAAAGGGGGGTACGGGGATTTTGTAACAATCAAAATGAGAAATGATAAACTCTGTATTAGAGTAGTAGGATTGGGTAATTAGTAATAGGAAGAACAAATTCAAGAGACATTTAGAAGATAGCCAGTCTTCAGTGACTGAGTAGAGAGAGGACACACAAGTATTTGGAAGAGTCTGAGATGACCCCCAGGTCTCCAGCTTGTACTACTGAGCTATTGATGGTCTTCCCTGAACTAGGGAGCCCAGGAAAAGCAGGGGTACAATTACTATGTTTGGTTTTAGACATGCTAAGTTAGGCTCAATGTGGAATATTGAAGGCAAAACTAAAAAATGAAAAAGCCAAGATAAAATACTGGTAATCTTCTGGATGGGGTAACAATCTAAATAGACTGAATGGGAGACAAGACATAAAGTACAGGCAGCACCAAATATGTCCACTTAAGTTCCACTATCAACACCAGCAAGGATGAATAAGAGGCAAGGCCTAGGAACGAGGGAACATCCCGGTAGGTTAGGACTAATTTCCACAGAATATCCACACTATTGGCCTGGGCCTTCCTCCAATTCATTCCCTTGACAGGGTCTTAAAGACACAGTAGTCCATACGCAGCTTCTGAGGGGGGATACGAGCAAAGCTCGGCTTTGTCTATTCCAGTGCTTCTGCATTCTACTTCCAAGGAGGCATATAACCATTAAGCTGGAAAAGGATGTCTCCATCTCAGGGGAGATGGAGCTGTGTGTGGGTAGTGACTTTGGCGAGCAGTCCAACCTCAGAGAGCGAGTGTGAATTACCGCCCTCACACACAGAGTGGCTCTCCGTGACTGCCTGCCAAGGAAGAGATGGTTCTCAACCAAATCAGTCTGTGGCTGCCAAAAGCTCTTGTGAGGGCCCAGTTTTCCAGCAGGAAACATAACCTGAATTGGAAAACATGAGTGTAAGCTGGAAAACAAACAGCTCAAAATATCCGTGTCCTGAAATGAACTGTAAGCCATTCTGTCTCCAGAACTGAATCCACTTAGTCAAAGGAGAAGAGGGTCAGAGGAGCCAGCAGAAGGGAGGGAGAGAGGAAGGAAAGACCAGGTGGTGGAGGGAAGAAAAGAAAGAAGGAAATTCAGAACAAAAGGAACATTGAACTTCTGCTATATGCCAGGATCTGTGCAGGGAGTTTCACATTCATTTTCTAACAAAGTCTCTCAACAACGTGATGTGTGGAGAAGTTGGAGGTCCTGGGGTTAATTAACTGGCCCAAGATCACATAATTAGGATGCAGCAGAGTGGGAATTTGAACTCAGATTCAATGACTCTGAAATTAATATGCTTTCACTAGAATCTTTTACCCCCTGAAAAAGGGAAAGGAGGAAGTACTATTGGAAACTGCCTTGGAGAAGGCTTCCTGAGTCCCTATTAGATTTAAAAAAAAAAAAAAAAAGTTGAGGGTTTGGAAGTGGCCAACATCACAGATTCCTAGTCTCTGAGTTGGACTTAATGGAGAATGGCCTGAATAACTAACAAAAGCCTATAGGACCACTGTTCTTTCCTAGAAAACCTTCCCTTCTCATCTCCCTTTTTTTCTGGATTTTTTCCCTGCCCTCCAAGGCTCCACTTGAGCTATTTGCATATGCATTTTCACACGTGCTTATACATACATGAAACTCTACAGGGTCAAAGGACTTAAGCAATGTTTCAAGGCAACTGAATGATAAATGACAGGATTGAGATTTAAACCCAGGTCTTCCAACTCTTCATTCTAAGCAATTTCCACTGCATAATAGCTGTCTCTATAACATGCGCCTACAACAAGGGGATGCAAGATAAACACTGACCATTAATTTGTCAATTCCAGCTGCTGGGATATTTGAGTGACCAGTAATCCATCAGTAATTTCACAGAAAGAGTCAGAAGGATAGGCCAATGTCAATGAGGAAATGATTATTAAAGTAGGTTAAAACTGTAAAGTGATATGCAAGTGAAAGTAATTATTATCATTTTAAGAACAGATTCTCTTTGCTCAGTTCCCAAAACCATGCTTATTAGTATGTTCAAAGATGTTCCAGCATGTTCAAAGATGACCTTTGGAAAATATTACAAATGTAGGCTATTCAGTTACTCATTGAAGAAATGATTGCCTTTTCTAAAGTCTGTTTTAAATGTTAAGTGAGTTGTCCAAAGTCACAAACCTGGAAAATGGTGAAGCAGAAATACAAATTCCAGCAATTGGTCTCCAGCAACTACAGTTAAAACCACTTTAGGGCTTCCCTGGTGGCGCAGTGGTTGAGAGTCCGCCTGCCGATGCAGGGGACATGGGTTCGTGCCCCAGTCCGGGAAGATCCCACATGCTGCGGAGCGGCTGGGCCTGTAAGCCATGGCCGCTGACCCTGCGCTCCGCAGTGGGAGAGGCCACAACAGTGAGAGGCCCGCTCACCACAAAAAAAAAACAACAAAAAAAACACTTTACAACAATCCAATGAAGTAGGTGACATCATTAGATATGTCTCCATCGCATAAACAAGGCAATAAGAAGCTTACGTGCCTTGTTCAAAGGATCCATAGCCAGTAAGCAGTGGAGCTGCAATTGGCATTCAGGTTGTCTGACCCCACAGGTGGTGGAATTAACCACAATTCTACAGGTGCTGCCTTAGATGGAAGATAAAGAGAAGACCAAAAATATAGGACTAGTTTCTCTTTGTAACTTATAGAAGAGTAGAGCACTGAAAGGTGTTACTGTCATGACCCATGACAATTATCAGCTATCTGTTCCTTAGACCCATCCCTATTACCATCTCCACAGAAAACACCTTAATTCAGGGCCATCATGTCTCCCACAGACAGCCTCTTACGTTCCTGTCTTCAATCGTTCCCTCCTGTTGTCCCACATGGCCACAGGAGGAATCCTTCAGAAACATGGATCTGACCATGTTACTTCCCCCAGTGAAAACTCACTAGCTCTCTATTTTCTTTAGTAAAATGCACACGGATTCTAGCACCACGTTCCCAGCCTCCACTCTGCCACGTGACCACCTCTTGGGTCTAGTCCCTTGCTGCTTCTTCACCACCCTGCACAGATTCTGCTCCTGCCACCTGGGACCACCTCCAGTTCTGGGATTAAGCAATGCTGTTTCCGGCCTCTGTATCTAGGCTCACAATCCTCTCTCTAGCTGCAATATTTCTTCTCCCTTGTGTATGCCTGGGGAACTCTGCAGCCAGGATACCCCCTCTTTAAGATTCCCTCTCTTTCCCATTACCCTAGGATTTCCAGTCCTCCCTCAGGCTGCTTTTGTACTAATCATACACCTCTGTCATTTTGCGTGGTGCATGTGCCCCCACAACCTAACTGATACGACCCGAAAGTAGAGACTCTGTCTTAATCATCTTTGGGTCCTCAGAGCCTAGCATAAGGGTTCAGCGAGTGCCTGTCAGAATAAATTTAGCTGGCTTCTCTGTTTCTTCCTTGCTAGTCCCCAGTCAAGGTAATAAACTGCCCATCCATGTACAGAAAATGTGTTTTTCTTTACTGCTTTCCTCCCTGCCTCTCTTTCTCTCTCTCTGCATCCCCTCTTCTCCTCCATGGACTGTGAAGGGATGAGAAAGCAAGAGGCTGGATGAAAAAGTAAACTCAAAAGCCCTAACCTAGTGCTGGTTTGTATTATTTCTTCTGTGTCTCTACAAGAGAGACAGAGAAGCAGAGAGAGAGGAATGGGGAGAGGGTGAGGGCTTGCAGCTGGCTGTGAGTGGGAGTGTCCCCACTGGGCAGCATCTCACACTGGGTTTAATGGCAAGCCTACTTTGGCGGATGATGGGGACAGGGAGCAATAGATTGACTGCTGTGTGTACCAGTTTCAAATCGCTAGCTATACCCTTAGCTAACACTAGTGTTTCATGCTGCCAATCCAGTGTTATCACGTGAAATAGTCAGCAAGTACACTTCTGCCAGAGATGGAGTAATTTGTTACTGGCTGGAGTGAGAAGCTGACACAGTTAGCTCACAGAGATGCTTTTATTGAGATGCACAGCCTTCCCCAAATTAACCATGACTGTCCCAGGTCTCGGCGACATATGTTCTGAGCAGTAGCTCCTTGACCAGTGCTGTTGCATTTTTGAAGAGGGTCCCCTATCTGCTATGCAAACAGTTTCTGATTTTCCTGTCTTAGCTGTTTCATGAGGATGCTACAGGAGGGTAAGTTGGAGAGGAAGAGAATCCAGAGGCAGTTGGAAAAGACAGGCTTCTGTCTCTGGTCTTGTCTCCCTTCAATCCATCCTAAGCGTGTTTTGCTAAAACTCCAATCTGACCACGTCACCCTCGTTGAAATCCCTTAATGATCCCTATTGTATTCAGGATGAAGTTCAAGCTTCTCAGACTAGTACGTGTGCCTGTATAAAATCTGGCCCCTGCTTACGTGTCTACCAGCAAGTTTTGTCTCTGACTTTTGGATCTGGTAACACCAAACTATTTGTCAGTTTCTGCACATATGGTTTTTGTCTCCACGCCCTCACTCAAGCAGTTTCTTCTGCTTGGAGTACCCTTGCCTGCACCCCTCACCTCTCACCCACTTTGCTTAGCAAACTTCCACTTATGGCTTAAGGCTTAGCTAAAGCATCAACTCCGCTAGCTTCTTCCAACCATCTGGATTAATTAATTTCCTTCAGGCTCCCATAGTCCTTTTTCCTTTCTCCCACTTGTGTTACAGTGATCAGGGAAGCAGTAGAATATAGTGGTTAAAAACAGAGGAAGTCTAAGGGGAGTGGTAGGAGTGGTCTGCTAGGATGCAGGCAATAAAGGGTGCATTATATGTAGAATATGTAAAAAAAAGGAAAAAAATGCACTAAAAGTTTTATGTACCTGCAATTCTAAACAATCTCAGTGCTAAAATACTCTTTCTTACAAAGGCAGTCTATTCCCATCTCCACCCCTGGCTAAGAATTCAGGGTCTGGAGTGAAAACACTTAGCTCCATCATTTTACATCATCACATCATGTGTGGTCTTGGGCACATGACGTAGCTTTCTGTTCCTCAGTTCCTGCCTCTGTAAAACGGAAACAAGAAAACTATCTGCCTGGTTAGTTTGTGTGATGATTACATGAGATGATTCATGTAAAGCACCTAGAACAGTAACTGGGATTAAGCAGTCGCTCCATAAATGTTAACTACTATTTGCTGATGAGTCTGTATTCCTCCCCTTGGGTTAAGCTCCCTCACTAGCTGAAAGCTCGTTGAGAATCTATCTCGCTCACTGTTGTAGACACTCTGCCTAGCATAAAAATCATTTGTTGAATGTATAAATGGGTCTTATTCATCTCTGTGTGTGAAGTGCATTGCTGAGGATGTGAATTGGTAATAGGTGCTCAGCAAATGTTTGTTGGATGAATGGGTAGTTGAATAAAAGAATAGCTCATAAGAGAAGAAGAAACTTGCAAAAGGAGCTGGATGGAAGTGCCCCTGAAGAGACACAGAAATGGGGACAGAAAATGTAGAGAAAGTCAATGGTGAAAGTGAAAGGAAGAACCAAAGTTATCTCTCCTTGAACTATCCCAGAAGGTAGGGCCTAATGAAATGTAAGTCTATGAAAACTGGAGAGTCATACCTGTCAATTCCATGACTTGTAGAAGCCTAGAGGAGGGAGAGGAAAATCCATCCTATCATGGGCTCCAGGAAATTGGCAGCAGTAAACGAAAGCAACAGGAAGATTTCCCCACAGTCTATGCCCCACATGAAGACCAGAAACCTGGCTGTAAAGAGGGAAATGGGGATCTGCCAGTTTCTTGTTCCAGTTACTGGGTTAATGTCAGATTTTTTTAAAAAACTGGTTGACAAAGCTCATTAGTATAATACTCTGCATCGAGTTCTTGAAAGATATATAACTAAAACATGATCAGTATATGGATCGCTCTCAGATTTTCCAGGGTGTGACACCTCCTAAACCTAATGAGATATTCATGAAACTCTAGATTGGAACCATTAACAGGAGGGATGATGATTATACTCTCACGACTATCTCATAACAACGTTTAGAATTTCCCTCCAAGGTTTCAGCTCAAGATGGCAAGACAGAAAGATCCTGAATGGACGCACCAAATCTACAGCTATACATGGAACAATTTCCTCTAAGCAAACCTAAACACTGGCAGAGCGACCCCTTCACATCAGGCAAACAAGAGGGAAACCACATTGAAGCAGGTAGGAAAGGCTGAGACACAAGCTCACCATAAACCCCACTCTTGGCACAGTGACTCACAATCAGGAGGGAACTCAAAAGCCAGAGCTTCTCCCTGAGGAGCAAAGGATTCATATGTCACGCAGGGCACCCCAAGTTTTAACACCAGCACCTGAGAGACAAGGCCCTAAAACACCTGGCTTTCAGGACCAATGGGGCTTATGCCCATGAGACTCACATGGCTGTGGGGAATTGAGGAATGGCTCTTAAAGCACCCATGTGCAGACTCACCTGCCCCAGGGCCCAACACAGAAGTAGCCCCTTGAAAAGTGCCCAGACACTATGTGAAAGAAACAGGTGCTCTCAAAGAAGGTAAGCCAGGGGATGCCATCTTTGCACTGTCCCTCTGTCTCACTACAACTCACCAATATCTCGCAGAAACAAAGCCTCATGGCAACCATCAAGGAAAAACCTATAGTTGATTCACAAAAGAGAGTGAGAATTTCCATCTAAAATATAATTCATTAAGTTTTAGCTTTAATAAGGAGGAGGAATGGGCCACTTCTGGGTTCTGGGCAAAGTCTGCTATGGCAGCTCTACAATCGTTAGGGATCCTGGTTATATCTCTCTTCCATTCTGCTATCTTCAAAATGCAGCTTCCACTCCAGGGTACAAAGTGGCTTTTCCAGCTCCTATTCTCACATGAGATTACATTTCCACTAGCAAGAAAGAGAAAGGAAGAAGGGGAGAGGCATAGACTTCCTTTTGAGGATGCAACCAGACCAGAAGTCATATATACATCATTCTTCCCCAGTTCCAGTTGACCAGGACTCAGTTACATTCCATGCATGGCTAAAAGGAATTCTTTATCCTAGACCACCATAGGCTTATCCAAAAATCAAGATTCTACTAAAATTTAAAAAAAAAAGGGATATGGGAGGACAACTGGCAGTTTCTGCCATACAAGGTTCAAAAATCTTCCTAATATTTAGGTAAAATTGCCTCTCTGTTGTTTTTGTAACCGAAAATAATTTGTTCTCTGGAGATAAAATAAGCAAAATTATGCTTGTCAAAAAATTAAATAGATTGGTTCAAGAGGGCGGAATAGAAGGACGTGCGCTCACTCCCTCTGGCAAGAGACCCAGAATCACAACGAACTGTTGAACAATAATCGACAGGAAGACACTGGAACTCACCAAAAAAGACCCCCCACATCTAAAGACAAAAGAGAAGCCTCAAGGAGATGGTAGGAGGGGCACAATCACAATAAAATCAAATCCCATAACCGCTGGGTGGGTGACTCACAAACTGGAGAACAATTATACCACAGAAGTCCATCCACTGGAGTGAAGGTTCTGAGGCCCACGTCAGGCATCCCAACCTGGGGGTCCAGCAATGGGAGCAGGAATTCCCAGAGAATCAGACTTTGAAGCCTAGCAGGATTTGATTGCAGGACTTAGGACTGGGGGAAAAAGAGACTCACTCTTGGAGGGCACACACAAAGTAGTGTGCACATGAGGACCCTGGGGAAAGGAGCAGTGACCTCAGAGGAGACTGAACCAGACCTACCAACCAGTGTTGGAGGGTCTCCTGCAGAGGCAGGGGGTGGCTGTGGCTCACCACAGGGACGAGGACACTAACAGTGGAAGTTCTGGGAAGCACTCCTTGGCATGAGCCCTCCTGGAGTCTGCCATTAGCCCCACCAAAGAGCCAGGTAGGCTGCAGTGCTGGGTCACCTCAGGCCAAACAACCAACAGGAGGGAACTCAGCCCCACCCGTCAGCATACAAATGGATTAAACTTTTACTGAGATCTGCCCACCAGAGCAACACCCAGCTCTACCCACCACCAGTCCCTCCCACCAGGAAGCTTGCACAAACCTCTTAGATAGCCTTATCTAACAGAAGGCAGACAGCAGCAGCAAGAACTACAATCCTGCAGCCTATGGAACAAAAACCATATTCACAGAAAGACAGACAAAATGCAAAGGCAGAGGACTATGTACCAGATGAAGGAACAAGATAAAACCCCAGAAAAACAACTAAATGACGTGGAGATAGGCAACCTTCCAGGAAAAGAATTCAGAATAGTGATAGCGAAGATGATCCAGGACCTCGGAAAAAGAATGGAGGCAAAGATCAAGAAGATGCAAGAAATGTTTAACAAAGACCTAGAAATTAAAGAACAAAACAACAGAGATGAACAACACAGTAACTGAAATGAAAAATACACTAGATGGAATCAATGGCAGAATAACTGAGGCAGAAGAATGGATAAGTGACCTGGAAGACAGAATGGTGGAATTCACTGCCATGGAACAGAACAAAAAAAAAAAGGGATTGAAAAGAAATGAAGACAGCTAAAGAGACTTCTGGGACAACAAGTAACACACGAACATTCGCATTATAGGGGTCCCAGAAGGAGAAGAGAGAGACAAAGGACCCGAGAAAGTATTTGAAGAGATTATACACAAAAACTTCCTTAACATGAGAAAGGAAATAGCTACCCAAGTCCCGGAAGCACAGAGAGTCCAAGGCAGGATGAACCCAAGGAGAAACACACCAAGACACATAGTAATCAAACTTACAAAAATTAAAGACAAAGACAAATTATTAAAAGCAACAAGGGAACTCCCATAAGGTTAACAGCTGATTTCTACAAGCCAGAAGGGAGTGGCACAATATATTTAAAGTAATGAAAGGGAAGAACCTACAACCAAGATTACTCTACCCCGGCAAAGATCTCATTCAGATTCAATGGAGAAATTAAAACCTTTACAGACAAGCAATAGCTAAGAGAATTCAGCACCATCAAACCAGCTCTACAAGAAATGCTAAAGGAACTTCTCTAAGTGGGAAACACAAGAGAAGAAAAGGACCTACAAAAACAAACCCAAAACAATTAAGAAAATGGTAATAGGAACATACATATCATTAATGACCTTAAATGTGAATGGATTAAATGCTGCAACCAAAAGACACAGGCTCACTGAATGGATTCAAAAACAAGACCCATACATATGCTGTCTAGAAGAGACCCACTTCACACCTAGGGACACATACAGACTGAAAGTGAGGGGATGGAAAAAGATATTCCATGCAAATAGGAATCAAAAGAAAGGTGGAGTAGCAATACTCATATCATATATAATAGACTTTAAAATAAAGAATGTTACAAGAGACAAGGAAGGACACTACATAATGATGAAGGGATCAATCCAAGAAAAAGATAAAACAATTATAAATATATATGCACCCAACGTAGGAGCACCTCAATACATAAGGCAACTGCTAACAGCTATAAAAGAGGAAACTGACAGTAACACAATAATAATGGGGGACTTTAACACCTCACTCACACCAATGGACATATCATCCAGACAGAAAATTAATAAGGAAACAACAGCTTTAAATGACACAACAGACCATATAGATTTAATTGATATTTATAGGACATTCCATCCAAAAACAGCAGATTACACTTTCTTCTCAAGTGCGCACGGAACATTCTCCAGGATAGATCACATTGTGGGTCACAAATCAAGCCTCGGTACATTTGAATATATTAAAATCATATCAAGCATCTTTTCCAACCACAACACTATGAGATTAGAAATCAATTACTGGGGAAAAAAATGTAAAAAATACAAACACATGGAGGCTAAACAGTACATTACTAAATAACCAAGAGATCACTGAAGAAATCAAAGAGGAAATCAAAAAATACCTAGAGACAAATGACAATGAAAACACGACGATCCAAAACCTATGGGATGCAGCAAAAGCAGTTCTAAGAGGGAAGTTTATAGCTATACTAGCCTACCTCAAGAAACAAGAAAAATCTCAAGTAAACAATTTAACCTTACACCTAAAGGAACTAGAGAAAGAAGAATAAACAAAACCCAAAGTTAGCAGAAGGAAAGAAATCATAAAGATCAGAGCAGAAATAAATGAAATAGAAACAAAGGAAACAATAGCAAAGGTCGATAAAACTAAAAGCTGGCTCTTTGAGAAGATAAACAAAATTGATGAATCTTTAGCCAGACTCATCAAAAAAAGAGGGAGGGGACTCAAATCAATAAAATTAGAAATGAAAAAGGAGAAGCTACAACAGACACTGCAGAAATATAAAGCATCCAAAGAGACTACTACAAGCAACACTATGCCAATAAAATGGACAACCTGGAAGAAATAGACAAATTCTTAGAAAGGTATAAGCTTCCGAGACTGAACCTGGAAGAAACAGAAAATATGAACAGACCAGTCTCAAGGAATGAAATCGAAACTGTGATTAAAAATCTTCCAACAAACAAAAGTCCAGGACCAGACAGCTTCAAATGTGAATTCTATCAAACATTTAGAGAAGAGCTAACACCCATCCTTCTCAAACTCTTCAAAAAAATTGCAGAGGAAGGAACAATCCCCAACTCAGTCTACGAGGCCATTATCAACCTGATACCAAAAATCAAACAGAGATACTACAAAAAGAGAAAATTACAGACCATTTTCACTGATGAATATAGATGCAAAAATCCTCAACAAAATACTAGCAAACAAAATACAACAACATATTGAAAGAATCAAACACCATGACCAAGTGGGATTTATCCCAGGGATGCAAGGATTCTTCAGTATATGCAAATCAATCAATGTGATGCACCATATTAACAAATTGAAGAATAAAAACCATACGATCATCTTAATAGATGCAGAATAAGCTTTTGACAGAATTCAACAGCCATTTATGATAAAAACTCTCCAGAAAGTAGGCATAGAGGGACCCTACCTCAACATAATAAAGGACATATATGACAAACCCACAGCCAATATCGTGCTCAATGTTGAAAAACTGAAACCTTTTCCACTAAGATCAGGAACAAGACAAGGCTGCCCACTCTCAACACTATTATTCAACATAGTTTTGGAAATTTCTTCCACAGCAATCAGAGAAGAAAAGGAAATAAAAGGAATCCAAATCGGAAAAGAAGTAAAACTGTCGCTCTTTCCAGATGACATGAAACTACACATACAGAATCCTAAAGATGCCACCAGAAAACTACTGCAGCTAATCAATGAATTTGATAAAGAAGCAGGATACGAAATTAATGCACAGAAATCTCTGGCATTCCTATACGCTAATGATGAAAAATCTGAAGGAGAAATTAAGGAAACACTCCCATTTACCACTGCAATGAAAAGAATAAAATACCTAGGAATAAACCTACCTAAGGAGACAAAAGACCTGTATGCAGAAAACTATAAGACACTGATGAAAGAAATTAAAGACGATACAAACAGATGGAGAGATATACCATGTTCTTGGATTGGAAGAATCAATATTGCGAAAGTGACTATACTACCCAAAGCAATCTACAGATTCAATGCAATCCCTATCAAACTACCAATGGCATATTTCACAGAACTAGAACAAAAAATTGCACAATTTGTATGGAAACACAAGACTCTGAAGAGCCAAAGCAATCTTGAGAAAGTAAAACAGAGCTGGAGGAATCAGGCTCCTGGACTTCAGACTATACTACAATGCTACAGTAGTCAAGACCGTATGGTACTGGCACAAAAACAGACATATAGGATCAATGGAACAGGATAGAAAGCCCAGAGATACACCCACGCACATATGGTCACCTTATCTTTGATAAAGGAACCAGAAATGTACAGTGGAGAAAGGACAGCCTCTTCAATAAGTGGTCCTGGGAAAACTGGACAGCTACATGTAAAAGAATGAAATTAGAACACTCCCTAACACCATACACAAAAATGAACTCGAAATGGATTAAAGACCTAAATGTAAGGGCAGAGAGTATAAAACTCTTAGAGGAAAACATAGGCAGAACACTATGACATAAATCACAGCAAGACCCTTTTTGACCCACCTCCTAGAGAAATGGAAATAAAAACAAAAATAAACAAATGGGACCTAATGAAACTTCAAAGCTTTTGCAGAGCAAAGGAAACCATAAACAAGACCAAAAGACAACCCTCAGAATGGGAGAAAATATTTGCCAATGAAGCAACTGACAAAGGATTAATCTCCTAAATATACAAGCAGCTCATGTAGCTCAATATCAAAAAAACAAACAACCCAATCCAAAAATGGATGGAAGATGTAAATAGACCTCTCTCCAAAGAAGATATACAGATCGCCAACAAACACATGAAAGGAAGCTCAACATCACTAATCATTAGAGAAATGCAAGTCAAAACTACAATGAGGTATCACCTGACACCAGTTAGAACAGGCATCATCAGAAAATCTACAAACAATAAATGCTGGAGAGGGTGTGGAGAAAAGGGAACCCTCTTGCACTGTTGGTGGGAATGTAAATTGATGCAGCCACTATGGAGAACAGTATGGAGTTTCCTTAAAAAACTAAAACTAGAACTACCATATGACCCAGCAATCCCATTACTGGGCATATATCCTGAGAAAACCATAATTCAAAAAGTCATGTACCACAGTGCTCTTTGCAGCACTATTTACAATAGCCAGGTTATGGAAGCAACCTAAATGCCCATGGACAGACGAATGGATAAAGAAGATGTGGTACATATATACAATGGAATATTACTCAGCCACAAAAAGGAACGAAATTGGGTCATTTGTAGACATGTGGATGGACCTAGAGACTGTCATACAGAGTGAAGTAAGTCAGAAAGAGAAAAACAAATATCATATATTAACGCACATATGTGGAACCTAGAAAAATGGTACAGATGAACCTGTTTGCAAGGCAGAAATAGAGACACAGTTGTAGAGAACAAACGTATGGACACCAACGGGGGAAAGCGTGGTAGGTGGGTTCGGGGGGGAGATTGGGATTGACATATATACACTACTATCTATAAAAGAGATAACTAAGAAGAACCTGCTATATAAAAAATAATAATAAAATAAAATTTTAAAAATAATTAAATGCAACTGTCATGGAACGTCCCCTTACTGAATCTGACGTTGCCAAGGAAAGCAAGCCCCCATTCTTTGCTTTCTCTGTAATGTGGTTTCTGCAAACTTCAAAACCTCATCACATTCCTCTCGTCTTTTTACCAGTGTTTCTCTCATCACTTTAGAATCTTTTTCTATACCTCTAGGATCACATTTAGCAATCCACCTTCCACAAGTATGTATTTATTACTGATATTTTCCAAACACTATCTCAGCATTGGCAATAACTCAAAGAGGACATGATTTTTATTTTTATTATTTTAATTAATTTATTTATTTATTATAATAAAAACATAAGTAATTTATTAAAACTTTAAGGCAAAAACATAATTTTAAAAGATTTTAAAAGATTTAGACCTATGTTAGGCGTGATGGAGTATGGATGCTTTCTGGAAATTCACAATCAGATCCAAGAGTATCACTTTCAGAATGTTCTAGTAGACTGAGTTTACTTTTAGTTGTCTTTGACGAAACAGTCACTACTGTACTCTCTTTCTTAACAGAAATGTGTTTTTTCGAAGACTCACTTCTAACTGCTTCATTAAGCAAAGAATTATAAGCCCAGTTCCTTTGCATTTCTGCTTTACAGGTGAGTCAGAGCAGGAATGCAGGTCCTTCCCAGGTTGTTTCTTAGCAGAGTAGTTTTTGGTATATTCACCTGCTTTGGTCATTTTCTCTGAAGAAGACCTGCTATTTCTAGGTAATTCCTCTTCTTTTCTTTGACTTCCAGTTCCAGAAATGACGTCTGCTGAAGGAGGACATGTTCTAGCAATGAAATCTTCAAGAGACTCCTGCCGCTGCTCTGTGACTGCGACCCCCAGGTTGTCTTTGGAAGTTTCTAAGGCTTCCTGAGTAGAGACTGGGTCATGGAAAGAGTCAACAGGCAAAGGAACCCCAGCATCACCTGTAATTTTCTGAAACTTCATTAGTGTTCCTTCATTGTAAGCTGACTGCATACAAATAGAAACTTGGAGAGTTTGCGTTGGTCCTGGGGCACTCCGCTTTGGTTCTGATTTTTCTTCTTCAAGTGCCTTCTTTTCTTCTTTAGGTGGACTACTAACAGTAGAATTCATCTGGGGACGACCTAGTAAATGAAAATCTGACTGACCTATGCCAGCCATCGTGGCCAGCTGCCCAAGCCTGCAATGCTTCTTGTTTCAAACGGATTTTCTCTGGCTCTTCCTGAACACTTTCTGAGGAATCATCAACCTGTTCGATATCTGAGGAGGAAGGACTCTCTACTGTCACAGTCACAGGAAGTTCTGATGGACCTGAGTGTCTGTTGCGTTTTGCACGTTCTGCAGTACGCCACGGCCGGAAACCAGACACACCAGGTGGTAGAGGTTCAGGACCCTAACATTCTTTACCAGCAGAGCGTTTCCTTCCATTACTTACAGGTTGCTTTGCTGCCAAGCCTCTGACTTGGCACTCCTTCCATGTGGAGAACTTTTCGATAACTGCTTTCATCGCAGAATGATCTTTGTTAACATAGTTAAGTCTCTCTCTCTCTCTCAGAACTAGCCCATTGAGCTCCAGGTTCCTTAGCGCACCAGACGCACTTACACAGCGTTTAAGAGCTTTACACAACTGCAAGGTCACATCTTTATTTCTTATCGCAGGAACACGACTTCTGTAAACTTTATTTGTGTCACAACCTGTCTCGACAAGCTGTGGCTGGAAGAAGCTCTGGATACAGATCAGGGGCAGAGGGTGCTCAGCAGCGGCGCCGAGTCCATCCAGCGGAGGCGGTCGGCGTTGGGCGTTGAAGTCCAGCAGGCCCTCCCGCAGGGAAGCGTGCCCGGCGGGCAGAGGCACCAAGTCCTGCAGCGCACAGAGGTCCTCACAGCACGAGAAGAAGTCGGCCGCGCTGTCGCGGCGCAGCTTCACCTAGTGATCATTCCCGGAGCGTGGGCTCGGGGACGCTGGCTGTGGACACGATGCCCACACCTGCCTGGGGGCCCCGGCTCGCCTCCCGGCCCCCTCGGGCGCAGCGTGCACAGGACCCGCGTCGCAGGCAGAAGACGCAGGGCCACTGGCCCCAGCTAGGCAGGCCCCTCGATGCCGCGCTCACGTTGGCACCGACCTCTTCCGAGGACATGATTTTTAAATTTAAGGAGCTTATAGTCGAGTGCCGCATTAGACAACTGATTCATAATGACCTTACAGTCAGTTCAACCCTTGTATATATTTTTCACAAGAACAACAATTAAGTCATGCTATTTAAAACGTAGATAATTGACTTTTTCATTTAATTGAGGGACTTGATGTCCAACTATGCTATACCTCACCTTGGTTTTCAGCCTCTTATTCTATCACTTGGAACCCTGATTCTGTCCTTGGATATTAAGCCACCACTCCCAATTTTATGGGTTTTGAAATTTTTCCTTTGGTAGATATGCTTGGAGGGATCACTGATACGAGTGATTTGCTGAAACCCAGATATAATTCTAAGTATAACATCCATTGCTTAGAAGGGGGTACAAAAAGAAACCATGATTTTTTTCAATCAGATTTTTTTTTTCTTTTTGCCTTTTTTTTTTTTCTTCTGTTTAAGGTGCTATAAAATGATCCTGATAGCATGAATTGCTCTGCAGGTAATTTGCCAATGCCAACTGAATGCAGCCCAGAAGGTTCCTGAGCCCACTGGCAAGCTGGTGCCAGTGATAGATACTCCATATTAGTAGCTGGTAATGTTGGCACAACTCTAGGAATTATCCTGTTTTGTGAGTTTAATCCTCACCAACAGAGGCCTCCCTCATGCTCCACCTCCTTTTCTGAAGAGAAATGCAAATGAATGTGATTTAGTGTTTGGGGCATTTTCAGATTCTCAAAAAAAAGTACATTTCCCCTATTCTTTTTTTTTTTCTTTCGGTACGCGGGCCTCTCACTGTTGTGGCCTCTCCCATTGCGGAGCACAGGCTCCGGACGTGCAGGCTTAGTGGCCATGGCTCACGGAACCAGCTGCTCCGCGGCATGTGGGATCTTCCCGGACCGGGGCACAAACCCGTGTCCCCTGCATCGGCAGGCAGACTCTCAACCACTGCGCCACCAGGGAAGCCCCATTTCTCCTGTTCTTAGGCCATGAATGATGAACCAACCAGAAGCTGAAAATTTCTTATCACAAGAGCTTCATGTCAGCCATGGGTCTATCTCTTTTCAACAGGAATCTGGAGCTTGCAGAGTGAGAGCCAAATAAAAGTCTTGTTCCACTGGCTCCACTTCTTCGTGTTGTCACAATCATTCCCTGCTTGTGTCATCCATATGACAGGGCGAAGGAAGTGGTTAAGTACAACCCTCACACACACCTGGAGTAAGTTCATTGTACCATATGCAGAAGAAGCACGGCAGCCATGGTTTCAACAGTGGGGGAAATCCTTCATGAGTTTACATTTTCATAGGTAAATTGGTGACCCCACCCTCAGAAAGTAAGGGGAATAGATCTTCCATCATTCTCTTCTGGGGAAAAGACAGAACCCAGGAGGATTATTAAGTATAAAGAGGATGAAGGGTGGGGGAGATCCACAGAGCTAGGCAAGGGAAGAAATCATCCATTCCTTCTCTAATAAGAGAATGGGAAAGGCACTTGGCCGAGAGCATTCAAGGGAGAGTACACCTTTTCACTGCAGCTAATAAAAGCTCTCCATTTTAGGTGACCTTTGGGCAGTAACAGACACAGAGAGTGGAAAGTTCTTGCAAATAGAAATAACTGCCTCATAGAAGGAAGTGACATCTCAGAGCAGACCTATTTGGGGCAACTATTGCACAAATAAGGACACACAATATCCTTGATAAGGGCCTGCAGTCACCCTCATGTCCCTTGGGGCCACAGCCAGAAGAACCAGGATAGCTCATTCATGTTGAACACCTACTGTGTACCAGGCACTGTGCAGTAAAATCATCAATCCGTCCTGGACCACAGCAGTGACAATTCTCTTTGCAGGCTATTTTGATAGAGGCCAACGAACAAAAGCAACTGAGACGGAGTCCCAAGGCAGACCAGCACTTAAAGAATATTGCTTTTTCAAGGCATGTTGGGGCAGGTTGCCTGCCAGTTACTTTCACATTACACTGTTGCTTATTTTTTTTAACTCCCTGAAGTATATTCACATGCTGTCTGTGAGAAACACTGAAATTAGTGAATAACATTTATGGATAATACAGAATTACCTCTCCACGAATTGAGGTTTCTAGTAGCAACAGAAATGTGAAGTAAAACTGAAACTGGAT
Organism: Platanista minor; assembly: GCA_004363435.1. Taxonomy (NCBI): domain Eukaryota; kingdom Metazoa; phylum Chordata; class Mammalia; order Artiodactyla; family Platanistidae; genus Platanista; species Platanista minor. Next base: position 1,447 of record RJWK010024394.1, on the reverse strand, counting down.
TAGGGGTCATAAGACAGCCTGAGACTTCATCGATTATTAAATGAGATACTTTATGCAAAACCTTACCATGTCACATAGAGAAGAGTAATTACTCAAGATATCACAGCTATTGGTATTGTAATAACAAATGCTATCAATGTTATTACTGCTGGTGTTATAATTATTATGACTACTGTTCTATATAATTTCTGAGGCTATTACATATCAATAGTTCTAAAATTATCCCTCTTTTATAGGGGCTAATTTCCTAGGGATGAATTGGAGAAAATGAGGGAAGAGAACCTTCCTTCCCGACAAAAGGTATATAGGAAAAAATGCCTAGAAAGGTATAGTCTACACCCTTAGAATGAATGCTCAGGAAAGTCAGCAACTTTTACTTACAAGTAACCTAAAATATCATCATGCCTGGACTGGGATCGTGCCACTCATCAAAGGAGGTAGACGTGGGCTATATAATGACTTAGAGTTTCGTGCTTTCACCAAGGAAGGAGAGAGAAGACGAGTCTGTGTAGGTAGGTGGAAGAATATTCTGGCTTTAAACTCATGAAATGTGTCAAGCCTAGCTAACTTAAAGGCTGCTTAGGTGCAGACAACAGAAGCCATTATATCTGGCTGAAGCAGAAAGGTCTATTATTAGAGGGTAGCAGATAGCTCACAGAACTTATTGGATGGCCAGGGCAATAAGACTGAATGCTACGCAGCCTGGAATTACATTGTCAGGAGAAATGTCCAACCACACTATTGAATCTCTGTAGCAGATACCCTATTGCTGTTGTCACCTGCTGCTTAGCAGTCATGCCAAAAGGTACCAGAAAGTAAAACTTTCACCACAGCTGCACCACAGGATCCAAATACTTCTGCAGTGAGGTCTGATCTCACACATGCTCTCCAAGTCTCCAACAACTATATCAATTTAGCAGATTCCTAGGTAATCTAGGAAATTCTTAGCTGCGTGATAATTGCTGAGAATATAGATTTTCATGGAGATAAGAAAGTATGAGGAAAAGGTAAATACTCTGTAGCATCTACCACATCAGATTTGGAAACTAAGCTTTTTAAGGCATCTGGTTATTAAATCCGGGAATCCCTTTTCGTGCTAAGTGGCCTGGAGCTGCTCTAGGACTGTGGAATGGTAACTAGTTTTACTATCAACTTGATGGACAGAAATCCAGACAAAAGCTTAGAAACCTGTCATTTTGCTGAACTCAGGAAGTCTCAGCACAGGCTCCACTGGTTACTTTCAATATTGAAAGTGGGGCTTCCCTGGTGGCACAGTGGTTGAGAGTCCGCCTGCCGATGCAGGGGACACGGGTTCGTTCCCCGGTCCGGGAAGATCCCACATGCCGCGGAGCGGCTGGGCCCGTGAGCCATGGCCGCTGAGCCTGCGCGTCCGGAGCCTGTGCTCCGCAACGGGAGAGGCCACGACAGTGAGAGGCCCGCGTACCGC
>RJWK010024393.1:11932-28505 GCA_004363435.1 Platanista minor | reverse complement strand
CACAAGCTTTAAATGATACATTAAACAAGATGGACTTAATTGATATTTATAGGACATTCCATCCAAAAACAACAGAATACACATTTTTCTCAAGTGCTCACGGAACATTCTCCAGGATAGATCATATCTTGGGTCACAAATCAAGCCTTGGTAAATTTAAGAAAATTGAAATCATATCAAGTATCTTTTCTGACCACAATACTATGAGACTAGATATCAATTACAGGAAAAGATCTGTAATAAATACAAACACAGGGAGGCTAAACAATACACTACTTAATAACGAAGTGATCACTGAAGAAATCAAAGAGGAAATCAAAAAATTCCTAGAAACAAATGACAATGCAGACACGATGACCCAAAACCTATGGGATGCAGCAAAAGCAGTTCTAAGAGGGAAGTTTATAGCAATACAATCCTACCTTATGAAACAGGAAACATCTCGAATAAACAACCTAACTTTGCATCTAAAGCAATTAGAGAAAGAAGAACAAAAACACCTCAAAGTTAGCAGAAGGAAAGAAATCATAAAAATCAGATCAGAAATAAATGAAAAAGAAATGAAAGAAACGATAGCAAAGATCACTAAAAGTAAAAGGTGGTTCTTTGAGAAGATAAACAAAATTGATAAACCATTAGCCAGACTCATCAAGAATAAAAGGGAGAAGACTCAAATCAATAGAATTAGAAATTAAAAAGGAGAGGTAACAACTGACACTGCAGAGATACAAAAGATCACGAGAGATTACTACAAGCAACTCTATGCCAATAAGATGCACAACCTGGAAGAAATGGACAAATTCTTAGAAATGCACAACCTGCGAAGACTGAATCAGGAAGAAACAGAAATCTGAACAGACCAATCACAAGCACTGAAATTGAAACTGTGATTAAAAATCTTCCAACAAACAAAAGCCCAGGACCAGACGGCTTCACAGGCGAATTCAAAAAACAAACAAACAAACAAAAACAAACAAACAAACTGTACTACAAAGCTACAGTAATCAAGAAAGTATGGTACTGGCACAAAAACATAAATATACATCAGTGGAACAGGATAGAAAGCCCAGAGATAAACCCACGCATATATGGTTACCTTATCTTTGAATAAAGGAGGCAGGAATGTACAGTGGAGAAAGGACAGACTCTTCAATAAGTGGTGCTGGGAACACTGGACAGGTACATGTAAAAGTATGAGATTAGAACACTCCCTAACACCATACACAAAAATAAGCTCAAAATGGATTAAAGACCTAAATGTAAGGCCAGAAACTATCAAACTCTTAGAGGAAAACATACACAGAACACTGTATGACATAAATCACAGCAAGATCCTTTTTGACCCACCTCCTAAAGAAATGGAAATAAAACCAAAAAGGAACAAATGAGACTGAATGAAACTTCAAAGCTTTTGCACAGCAAAGGAAACCATAAACAAGACCGAAAGAAAACCCTCAAAATGGAAGAAAATATTTGCAAATGAAACAACTGACAAAGCATTAATCTCCAAAATTTACAAGCAGCTCATGCTGCTCAACAACAAAAGAACAAACAACCCAATCCAAAAATGGGCAGAAGACCTAAATAGACATTTCTCCAAAGAAGATAAACAGACTGCCAACAAACACATGAAAGAATGCTCAACATCATTAATCATTAGAGAAATGCAAATCAAAACTACAATGAGATATAATCTCACACTGGTCAGAATGGCCATCATCAAAAAATCTAGAAACAATAAATGCTGGAGAGGGTGTGGAGAAAAGGGAACACTCTCGCACTGCTGGTGGGAATGTGAATTGGTACAGCCATTATGGAGAACAGTATGGAGGTTCCTTAAAAAACTACAAACAGAACTACCATATGACCCAGCAATCGCACTACTGGGCATATACCCTGAGAAAACCATAATTGAAAAAGAGTCATGTAGGGATTTGCTGGTGGTGCAGTGGTTGAGAGTCCACCTGCCAAAGCAGGGGACACAGTTTCGAGACCTGGTCCGGGAAGGTCCCACATGCCGTAGAGCGGCTGGGCCCGTGAGGCATGGCTGCTGAGCCTGCGTGTCCAGAGCCTGTGTTCCGCAACGGGAGAAGCCACAGCAGTGAGAGGCCCACGTACGGCAAAAAATAAATAAATAAATAAAATAAAAAGAGTCATGTACCAAAATGTTCATTGCAGCTGTATTTACAATAGCCACGAGATGGAAACAACATAAGTGTCCTTCATCGGATGAATGGATAAAGAAGATGTGGCACATATATACAATGGAATATTACTCAGCCATAAAAAGAAATGAAATGGAGTTATTTGTAGTGAGGTGGATGGACCTAGAATCTGTCATACAGAGTGGAGTAAGTTAGAAAGAGAAAGACAAATACCGTATGCTAACACATATATATGGAATCTAAGAAAAAAAGAAATGTCGTGAAGAACCTAGGGGCAAGACGGGAATAAAGACACAGACCTACTAGAGAATTGACTTGAGGATATGGGGAAGGAGAAGGGTAAGCTGTGACAAATTGAGAGATTGGCATGGGCATATATACACTACCAAACGTAAAATGGATGGCTAGTGGGAAGCAGCCACATAGCAAAGGGAGATCAGCTCGGTGCTCTTTGACCACACTGATGGGTGGGATAGGGAGAGCAGGAGGTAGGGAGTTGCAAGAGGGAGGAGATATGGGAACATATGTATACGTATAACTGATTCAATTTGTTGTAGAGCAGAAACTAACACACCATTGTAGAGCCACTATACTCCAATAAAGATGTAAAAAGAAAAAAAGAATGAAAATAATTTAGGACAGTCTCAGAGCCCTCTGGGACAACATTAAACGCACCAATATTAGACTTATAGGGGTTCCCGACGAAGAAGGGAAAAAGGGACTGAGAAAATATTTGAAGAGATTATAGTTGAAATCTTCCCTAATATGGGAAAGAAAATAGTCAGTCAAGTCTAGGAAGGGCAGAGAGTCCCATACAGGATAAATCCTAGGAGAAATATGCCAAGACACATATTAATGATACCATCAAAAATTAAATACAAAGAAAAAATATTAAAGGCCGCAAGGGAAAAACAACAAATAACATACAAGGTAATCCCCATAAGGTTAACAGCTGATCTTTCAGCAGAAACTCTGCAAGCCAAAAGGAATTGGCAGGACATATTTAAAGTGATGACAGAGAAAAACCTGCAACCAAGATTTTTCTACCCAGCAACGACCTCATTCATATTTGACAGAGAAATTAAAACCTTTACAGACTAGCAAAATCTAAGATAATTCAGCACCACCAAACCATCTTAACAACAAATGCTAAAGGAACTTCTCTAGGATGGACACACAAGACAAGGAAAAGACCTACAATAACGAACCCAAAACAATTACGAAATGGTCATAGGAACATACATATGGATAATCACCTTAAATGTAAAAGGATTAAAATTCCAAGCAAAAGACATAGATTGGTTGAATGGACGTAAAAACAGACCCATATATATGCTGTCTACAAGAGACCCACTTCTGACCTCAGACACGTACAGACTGAAAGTGACGGGATGAAAAAAGATATTCCATGTGAATGGAAATCAGAAGAAAGCTGGAGTAGCAATTCTCATTATCAGACAAAATGGACTTTAAAATAAAGACTATTAGGAGAGACAAAGAAGGACACTACAAAATGATCAAGGGGTCGATCCAAGAAGAAGATATAACAATTGTAAATATTTATGCACCCAACATAGGAGTACCTCAATATATAAGGAAAATGCTAACAGCCATAAAAGGGGAATTCGACTTAACACAACCAGAGTAGGGGACTTTAACACCCCACTTTCACCAATCGACAGATCATCCAAAATGAAAATAAATAGGAATACACAAGCTGTAAATGAGGGTGTGGAGAAAAGGGAACATTAAACAAGATGGACTTAATTAATATTTATAGAACTTTCCATCCAGAAGCAACAGAATACTATTTCTTCTCAAGTGCTCATGGAATATTGTCCAGGAGAGATCATATCGTGGGTCACAAGTCACGCCTTGGTAAATTTAAGAAAATTGAAATCATATCAAGTACCTTTTCTGAACACAACGTTGTGAGACCAGATATCAATTAACAAAAAAAGAAAAACTGTAAAAACTACAAGGACATGGAGGCTAAAAAATAAAACATTAAATAACAAAGAGATCACTGAATGAACCCAAATCAAAAAAAAATTACCTAGAAACAAATGACGATGAAAACAGGATGACAAAAATTCTATGGCATGCAGCAAAAGTAGTTCAAAGAGGGAAGTATATAGCAATACAATCCTACCATAAGAAACAAGAAACATCTCAAATAAACAACCTAACCTTACACCTAAATCTACTAAGCAAGGAAGAACAAAAAAACCCAAAGTTAGCAGAAGGAAAGAAATCACAAAGATCAGGTCAGAAATAAATGAAAAACAAATGAAGGAAACAAGAGCAAAAATCAATAAAACTAAAAGCTGGTTCTTTGAGAAGATAAAAAATTGACAAACCATTAGGCAGATTCATCAAGAAAAAGGGAGAAGACTCACATCAGTAGAATTAGAAAAGAAAAAGGGAGAAGTAACAACTGACACTGCAGAAATACAAAGGATTAAGAGAGATGCTACAAGAAACTATATGCCAATAAAATGGAAAACGTGGAAGAAATGGAAACATTTTTAGAAATGCACAACCTTCTGAGATTGAACCAGGAATGAATACAAAATATAAACAGACCAATCAGAAGCACTGAAATTGAGACTGTGATTAAAAATCTTCCAACAAACAAAAGCCCAAGACCAGATGGCTTCAAAGGCGAATTCTATCAAACATTTAGAGAAGAGCTAACACCTATCTTTCTCAAACCCTTCCAAAATACAGCAGAAGGAGGAACACCCCCAAACTCATTCTACAAGGCCACCATCACCCTGATACGAAAACCAGACAAAGATGTGACAAAGAAAGAAAAATACAGACCAATATCACTGAGGACCAAAGATGCAAAAATCCTCAACAAAATACTAGCAAACAGAATCCAACAGCACATTAAAAGCATCAGACAACATGATCAACTGGGGCTTATCCCAGGAATGCAAGGATTCTTCAATATACGCAAATCAATCAATGTGATACACCATTTTAACAAACTGAAGGAGGAAAACCATATGATAGTCTCAATAGATGCAGAAAAAGCTTTCAAAAAAATTCAGCACCCATCTGTGATAAAGACCCTCCAGAAAGTAGGCATAGACTGAACTTACCTCAACATAATAAAGGCCATATATGACAAACCCACAGCCAAGATCGCTCTCAATGGTGAAAAACTGAAAACACTTCCTCTAAGATCAGAAACAAGACAAGGTTGCCCACTCTCATCACTATTATTCAACACAGTTTTGGAAGTTTTAGCCACAGTAATCAGAGAACAAAAAGAAATAAAAGGAATCCAAACTGGAAAAGAAGAAGTAAAGCTGTCACTGTTTGCAGATGATATGATACTATACATAGAAAATCATAAATATGCTGCCAGGAAACTACTAGGGCTATTCAATGAATTGGGTAAAGTAGCAGGATACAAAATGCACAGAAATCTCCAGCATTCCTATATACTAATGATGAAAAATCTGAAAGACAAGATAAGGAAACACTCCCATTTACCATTGCAACAAAAGGAATAAAATACCTAGGACTAAACCTACCTCAGGAGAAAAAAGACCTATATGTAGAAAACTATACGAAACTGATGAAAGCAATTAAAGATGATACAAATAGATGGAGAGATATACCATGTTCTTGGATTGGAACAATCAACATTGTGAAAATGACTCTACTACCCAAAGCAATCTATAGATTCTATGAAAACCCTATGAAACTACCAATGGCATTTTTCACAGAACTAGAACAAAAAATTCACAATTTTAATGGAAACACAAAAGACCCCAAATAGCCAAAGCAATCTTGAGAAAGGAAAATGAGCTGGATGAATCAGGCTCCCAGACATCAGACTATACTACAAACCTACAGTAATCAAGACAGTATGGTACTGGCACAAAAACAGAAATATAGATAAATGGAATAGGATAGAAAGCCCAGAGATAAACCCATGCACATATGGTCACCTTATCTTTGATAAAGGAGGCAAAAATATACAGTGGAGAAAGGACAGCCACTTCAATAAGTGGTGCAGGGAAAACTGGACAGGTATATATACAAGAATGAAGTTAGAACACTCCCTAACACCATACACAAAAATAAACCCAAAATTGTTTAAAGACCTAAATGTAAGGCCAGACACACACTTGGAGGAAAACCTAAGCAGAACACTGTATGACATAAATCACAGCAAGGTCTTTTTTGACCCACCTCCTAGAGAAATGAAAATAAAAACAAAAATAAACAAATGGGACCTAATGAAACTTCAAAACTTTTGCACAGCAAGGGAAACCATAAACAAGATGAAAAGACAACCCTCAGAATGGGAGAAAATATTTGCAAGTGAAGCAACTGACAAAGGATAAATCTGCCAAAATTTACAAGCACTCTATGCAACTCAATATCAAAAAAAACAAACAACCCAATCCAAAAATGGGCAGAAGATCTAAATAGACAGCTCTCCAAAAAGATATACAGATTACCAACAAAAACATGAAAGAATGCTCAACAACATTAATGATTAGAGAACTGCAAATCAAAACGAAAATGTTATCACCTCACACCAGTCAGAATGGCCATCATCAAAAAATCTACAAACAATAAATGCTGGAGAGGGTGTGGAGTAAAAGGAACCCTCTTGCACACTTGGTGGGCACATAAATTGATACAGCCACTATCAAGAAGAGTATGGAGGTTCCTTCGAAAACTAAAAATAAAACTACCATATGAGCCAGCAAACGCACTACAGGGCATTTACCCTTGAGAAAACCATAATTCAAAAAGTCATGGGTAGAGGAAACAAGATGGTGGAATAGAAAGATGTGCTCCCATTCCCTCTTGCGAGAAAACCAGAATCAACACTAGCTGCTGGACAGTCATTGACAAGAAGACACTGGAACTCACCAAAAAAGATACTCCACATCCAAAGACAACTGAGAAGCCACAATGAGATGGTAGGAGGGGCGCAATCACAGTAAAATCAAACCTCATAACTGCTGGGTGGGTGACTCACAATCTGGAGAACACTTAGACCACAGAAGTCAACCCACTGGAGTGAAGGTTCTGAGCTCCACGTGAGGTTTCCCAACCTGGGGATCTGGCAATGGGAGGAAGAATTCCTAGAGAAACAGACTTTGAAGCCTAGAGGGAATTGATTGCAGGACTTCGACAGTACTGGGGGAAACAGAGACTCCACACGTGGAGGGCACACAAAAAGTAGTGTGCCCATTGGGATGCAGAGGAAGGAGCAATGACCCCAGGGGAGACTGAAGCAGACCTAGCTGCTAGTGTTGGAGGGTCTTCTGCAGAGGTGGGGGGTTGCTGTGGCTAACCGTGGAGACAACGACACTGGCAGCAGAAATTCTGGGAAGTATACCTTGGCGTGAGCCCTGCAAGAGTCTCTCATTGGCCCCACCAAAGAGTCCAGGTAGGCTGAAGTGTTGGGTTGCCTCAGGCCAAACAACCAACAGGGAGGGAACCCAGCCCCACCCATCAACAGTCAAGCAGATTAGTTTTACTGGGATCTACCCACCAAAACAACAGTCAGCTCTACCCACCACCACTCCCTCCCATCAGGAAACTTACACAAGCTGCTTAGATAGCCTCACCGACCAGAGAGCAGACAGCAGAAGCAAGAAGATCTATAATCCTGCAGCCTGTGGATCAAAAACCACATTCACAGAAAGATAGACCAGATGAAAAGGCAGAGGGCTATGTACCAGAGGAAGGAACAAGATAAAACCCCAGAAAAACAACTAAGTAAAGTGGAGATAGGCAACCTTCCAGAAAAAGAATTCAGAATAATGATAGTGATAATCCAGGACCTCAGAAAAAGAATGGAGGCAAACATTGAGAAGATGCAAGAAATGTTTAACAAAGAACTAAACGAATAAAGAACAAACAATAGAGATGAACAATAAAATAACTGAAATGAAAACTACACCAGAAGGAAAAAATAGCAGAATAACTGAGGCAGAAGAAAGGATAAGTGACCTGGAAGACAGAATGGTGGAATTCACTGCTGCAGAACAGAATAAAGAAAAAAGAATGAAAAGAAATGAAGACAGCCTAAGAGACTTCTGGCACAACATTAAACACAACAACATTTGCATTATAGGGGTCCCAGAAGGAGAAGGGAGAGAGAAAGGACCCAAGAAAATATTTGAAGAGATTATAGTCGAAAACTTCCCTAACATGGGAAAGGAAATAGCCACCGAAGTACAGGAAGCACGGAGAGGCCCATACAGGATAAAGCCAAGGAGAAACACGCTGGGACAAATAGTAATCAAACAGACAAAAATTAAAGACAAAGAAAAATTATGGAAAGCAGCAAGGGAAAAACGACAAATAACATACAAGGGAACTCCCATAAGGTTAACAGCTGATTTCTCAGCAGAAACTCTACAAGCCAGAAGGGAGTGGCATGATATACTTAAAGTGATTGAAGGGAAGAACCTAAAACCAAGTTTACTCTACCTGGCAAGGATTTCATTCAGATTCGAAGGAGAAATCAAAAGCTTTACAGACAAGCAAAAGCTAAGAGAATACAGCACCACCAAACCAGATCTACAACAAATGCTAAAGCAACTTCTCTAACTGGGAAACACACGAGAAGAAAAGGACTTACGAAAACAAACCCAAAACAGTTAAGAAAACGGTAATAGGAACATACATATCAATAATTACCTTAAACGTGAATGGATTAAATGCTCCAACCAAAAGACACAGGCTTGCTGAATGGACACAAAAACAAGACCCATATATATGCTGTCTACAAGAGACCCACTTCAAACCTAGGTACACATTCAGACTGAAAGTGAGGGGATGGAAAAAGATACTCCATGCAAATGGAAATCAATGAAAGCTGGAGTAGCTATACTCATATCAGATAAAATAGACTTTAATATAAAGAATGTTGGGCTTCCCTGGTGGCGCAGTGGTTGAGAGTCCGCCTGCCGATGAAGGGGACACAGGCTCGTGCCCCGGTCCAGGAAGATCCCACATGCTGCGGAGCAGCTAGGCCCATGAGCCATGGCCGCTGAGCCTGCATGTCTGAAGCCTGTGCTCCACAATGGGAGAGGCCACAACACTGAGAGGCCTGCGTACCGTAAATATAAAATAAATAAAAATAAAGAATATTATAAGAGACAATGAAGGACACTACATAATGATCAAGGGATCAATCCAAGAAGAAGATAACAATTATAAATATATATGCACCCAACATAGGAGAACCTCAATACATAAGGCAACTGCTAACAGCTACAAAAGAGGAAATCGACAGTAACACAATAAGAGTGGGGTACTTTAACACCTAACTTACTCCAATGGACAGATCATCCAAAATGAAAATAAATAAGGAAACAGAAGCTTAAAATGACACAATAGACCAGATACATTTAATTGATATTTATAGGACATTCCATCCAAAACCAGCAGATTAAACTTTATTATCAAGTGCGCCCAGAACATTCGCCAGGATAGATCACATCTTGGGTCACAAATCAAGCCTCAGTAAATTTAACATATTGAAATCATATCAAGCAACTTTTCTGGCCACAACACTATGTGATTAAAAATGAATTACAGGGAAAAAAACGAAAAAACACAAACACATGGAGGATAAACAATACGTTACTAAATAACCAAGAGATCACTGAAGAAATCAAAGAGGAAAGCCCAGAATACCTAGAGACAAATCACAATGAAAACATGATGATCCAAAACCTATGGGATGCAGCAAAAGCAGTTCTATGACGGAAGTTTATAGCTATACAAACCTACCTGAAGAAACAAGAAAAATCTCAAATAAACAATCTAACCTTGCACCTCAAGGAAGTAGAGAAAGAAGAACAAACAAAATCCAAAGTTAGCAGAAGGAAAGAAATCATAAAGATCAGAGCAGAAATAAATGAAATAGAAACAAATAATACAATAGCAAAGATCAATAAAACTAAAAGCTGGTACTTTGAGAAGAGAAAAAAAATTGATAAACCATTAGCCAGACTCATCAAGAAAAAGAGGGAGAGGACTCAAATCAATAAAATTAGAAATGAAAAAGGAGAAGTCACAACAGACACCACAGAAATACAAAGCATCCTAAGAGACTACTACAAGCAATTGTGTGCCAATAAAATGGACTACCTGGAAGAAATGGACAAATTCTTAGAAAGGTATAACCTTCCAAGATTGAACCAGGAAGAAATAAAAAATATGAACATACAAATCACAGTAATGAAACTGAAACTGATTAAAAATCTTCCAACAAACAAAAGTCCAGGACCAGAAATCTTCACAGGCAAATTCTATCAAACATTTAGAGAAGTGCTAACACCCATCCTTCTCAAAATCTTCCAAAATATTGCAGAGGAAGGAACACCCCCAAACTCATTCTATGAGGCCATCATCACCCTGATACCAAAACCAGAAAAAGATACTACAAAAAAAAGAAAATTACAGAGCAATATCAGTGATGAATATAGATGCAAAAATCTTCAACAAAATACTAGCAAACAGAATCCAACAACACAGTAAAAGGATCATACACCATGGTCAAGTGGGATTTATCCCAGGGATGCAAGGATTCTTCAATATTCACAAATCAATGAATGTGATACACCATATTAACAAATTGAAGAATAAAATCCATATGATCATCTCAATAGATGCAGAAAAAGCTTTGACAAAATTCAACACCAATTTATGATAAAGACTCTCCAGAAATTTGCCATAGAGTGAACCTACCTTAACATAATAAAGGCCATATAAGACAAACCCACAGCAAACATTTTTCTCAATGGTGAAAAACTGAAAGCATTTGCTCTAGATCAGGAACAAGACAAGGATGTGCACTCTCACCACTATTATTCAACATAGTTTTGGAAGTCTTAGCTACGGCAATCAGAGAAGAAAAAGATATAAAAGGAATCCAAATCGGAAAAGAAGAAGTAAAACTGTCACTGTTTGCAGATGACATACTATACATAGAGGATCCTAAAAATGCCACCAGAAAACTACTAGAGCTAATGAATGAATTTGGTAAAGTTGCAGGATACAAAATTAATGCACAGAAATCTCTTGCATTCCTATACACTACTGATGAAAAATCTGAAAGAGAAATTAAAGAAACACTCCCATTTACCAATGCAACAAAAAGAATAAAATACCTAGGAATAAACCTACTTAGGAAGACAAAAGACCTGTATGCAGAAAACTATACGACACTGATTAAGGAAGTTAAAGATTTTACCAACAGATGGAGAGATATACCATGTGCTTGGAGTGGAAGAATCAACATTGTGAAATTGACTATACTACCCAAAGCAATCTACAGTTTCAGTGCAATCCCTATCAAATTACCAATGGCAATTTTTACGGAACTAGAACAAAAAATCTTAAAATTTGTATGGAGACACAAAAGAACCCGAACAGCCAAAGCAGTCTTGAGGGAAAAAATCGGAACTGGAGGAATCAGAAACCCTGATTTCAGCCTATACTACAAAGCTACAGTAATCAAGACAATATGGTACCAGCAAAAAAAAAAAAAAAAAAAAGAAACATAGATCAATGGAACAGGATAGAAAGCCCAGAGATAAACCTACACACCAATGGTCAACTAATCTATGACAAAGGAAGCAAGGATATACAATGGAGAAAAGACAATCTCTTCAATAAGTGGTGCTGGGAAAACTGGAGAGCTACATGTAAAAGAAAGAAATTAGAACATTCCTTAACACCATACAAAAAAATAAACTCAAAATGGATTTGAGACCTAAATTTAAGACTAGACACTATGAAACTCTTACAGGAAAACATAAGAAGAACACTCTTTGACATAAATCACAGCAAGATCTTTTTTGATCCACCTCCTAGAGAAATGGAAATAAAAACAAAAATAAACCAATGGGACCTAATGAAACTTCAAAGCTTTTGCACAGCAAAGGAAACCATAAACAAGATGAAAAGACAACCTTCAGAATGGGAGAAAATATTTGCAAACGAGTTATCGGAAAAAGGGTTAATATCCAAAATATATAAACAGCTCCTGCCACTCAATATTAAAGAAACAAACAACCCAATCCAAAAATGGGCAGAACACCTAAATAGACATTTCTCCAAAGAAGATATACAGATTGCCAACAAAGACATGGAAGGATGCTCAACATCACTAATCATTACAGAAATGCAAATCAAAACTCCAATGAGGTATCACCTCACACTGATCAAAATGGCCATCATCAAAAAATCTACAAAAAATAAATGTTGGAGAGGGTGTGGAGAAAAGGGAACACTCTTGCACTGCTGGTGGGAATGTGAATTGGTACAGCCACTATGGAGAACAGTATGGAAGTTCCTTAAAAAACTACAAATAGAATGACCATATGACCCAGCAATCCCACTACTGGGCATATACCCTGAGAAAACCATAATTCAAAGAGAGTCATGTACCAAAATGTTCATTTCAGCTCGATTTACAATGGCCAGGAGATGGAAACAACCTAACTGTCCATCATTGGATGAATGGATAAAGAAGATGTGGCACATATATACAATGGAATATTACTCACCCATGAAAAGAAACGAAATGTAGTTACTTGTAGTGAGGTGCATGCACCTAGAGTCTGTCATACAGAGTGAAGTAATTCAGAAAGAGAAAGACAAATACCGTATGCTATCAGTAAATGGATTAAATGTTCCAAACCAAAAGACACAGGCTCCCTGAATGGATTCCAAAACAAGGCCCATATATATGCTGTCTACAAGAGACCAACCTCAGACCGAGGTTAACATACAGATGGAAACTGAGAGGAAGGAAAAAGATATTCCATGCAAAGGGAAATCAAAAGAAAGCTGGAGTAGCAATTCTCATATCGATAAAATAGACTTTAAAATAAAGAATGTTACAAGAGACATGTAAGGACATTACATAATGATCAAGGGATCAATCCAACAAGAAGATATAACAGTTATAAATATATATGCACACAATATAGGAGCACCTGAATACATAAGGCAACTGCTAACAGCTATAAAAGAGGAAATCAACAGTAACACAATAATAGTGTGGGACTTTAACACCTCACTTACACCAATGGAGAGATCATCCAAACAGAAAATTAATAAGGAAACAAGCTTTAAATGACACAGTAGACCAGATAGATTTAATTGATATTTATAGGACATTCCATCCACAAACAGCAGATTACACTTTCTTTTCAAGTGCACACGGAACATTCTCCAGGATAGATCACATCTTGGGTCGCAAATCAAGCCTCAGTAAATTTAATAAAATTTAAATTATATCAAGCATCTTTTCTGACAAAAATTCTATGAGATTAGAAATCAATTACAGTGGAAAACAACGTTAAAAACACATACACATGGAGGCTAAACAGTACGTTAACTAAATAGCAAAATTTCACTGAAGAAATCAAAGAGGAAATCAATAAATACCTAGAGAAAAATGACAATGAAAACACGATGACCCAAAACCTATGGGATCCAGCAAAAGCAGTTCTAAGAGGGAAGTTTATAGCAATACAATCCTACCTCAAGAAACTATAAACATCTCAAATAAACAATCTAAACTTACACCTAAATGAACTAGAGAAAGAACAAACAAAATCCAAAGTTAGTAGAAGGAAAGAAATCATAAACATCAGAGCACAAATAAATGAAATAGAAACAACAAAAACAATAACAAAGATCAATAAAACTAAAAGCTGGTTCTTTAAGAAGATAAACAAAATTGATAAACCATTAGCCAGAGTCATCAAGAAAATGGGAGAGGACTCAAATCAATAAAAGTAAAAATGAAAAGGAGAAGCTACAACAGACACCACAGAAATACAAAGCATCCTAAGAGACTACTGCAAGCAAATCTATGCCATTTAAACAGGCAACCTGGAAGAAATCGACAAAGTCTTAGAAAGATATAACCTTCCAAGACTGAACCAGGAAGAAATAGAACATATGAACAGACCAATCATAAGTAATGAAATTGAAACTGTGATTAAACATCTTCCAACAAACAGAAGTCCAGGACCAGATGGCTTCACAGATGAATTTTATCAAATATTTAGGGAAGAGCTAACACCCATCTTTCTCAAACTCTTCCAAAAAATTTCAGAGTAAAGAAAACTCCCAAACTCAGTCTAAGAGGCCACCATCACGCTGATACCAAAACCAGACAAAGATACTAAAAAAAAGAATATTACAGACCAATATCACTGATGAATATAGATTCAAAACTCCTCAACAAAATACTAGCAAACAGAATCCAACAACACATTAAAAGGATCATATACCATGATCAGGTGGGATTTATCGCAGGGATGCAAGGATTCTTCAATATACGCAAATCAATCCATGTGATATACCATATTAACAAATTGAAGAAGAAAAACGATATGATCATCTCAATAGATGCAGAGAAAGCTTTTGACAAAATTCAACACATATTTATGATAAGAACTCTCCAGAAAGTGGGCATAGAGGGAACCTACCTCAATATAATAAAGGCCATATATGACAAACCCACAGCAAACATCATTCTCAATGGTGAAAACCTGAAAGCATTTCCTCTAAGATCAGGAACAAGACAAGGATGCCCACTCTCACCACTATTATTCAACATAGTTTTGGAAGTCCTAGCCACGACAATGAGAGATGAAAAAGAAATTAAAGGAATCCAAATCAGAAAAGAAGAATCAAAACTCTCACTGCTTGCAGATGACATGATAGTATACATAGAGAATCCTAAAGGCACTACCAGAAAACTACTAGAGCTAATCTATGAATTTGGTAAATAGCAGGATACAAAATTCATGCACAGAAATCTCTTGCATTCCTATACACAAATGATGAAACATCTGAAAGAGAAATTAAGGAAACATTCCCATTTACCACTGCAATATAAAGAATAAAATACCTAGTAATAAACCTACCTAGGGAGACAAAAGACATGTATGCAGAAAACTATAAGACACTGATGAAAGAAATTAAAGATGATACCAACAGATGGAGAGATATACCATGTTCTTGGATTGGAGGAATCAATATTGTGAAAATGACTATAGCACCCAAAGCAATCTACAGATTCAACGCAATCCCTATCAAATTACCAATGGCAGTTTTTACAGAAGTAGAAAAAACATCTTAAAATTTGTATGGAAACTCAAAAGACCCCGAATAGCCAAAGCGGTCTGAGGGAAAAAAATGGAGCTGGAGAAATCAAACTCCCTGACTTCAGACTATACTACAAAGCTACAGTAATCAAGACAATATGGTGCTGGCACAAAAGCAGAAATATAGATCAATGGAAAAGGATAGAAAGCCTAAAGATAAACCCACGCACCTATGGTCAACTAATCTATGGCAAAGGAGGCAAGGATATACAATGGAGAAAAGACAGTCTCTTCAATAAGTGGTGCTTGGAGAACTGGACGGCTACATGTAAAAGAATGAAATTAGAACACTCCCTAACACGGTACACAAAAATAAACTCAAAATGGATTCGAGACATAAATGTAAGACTGGACACTATAAAACTCTTAGAGGAAAACATAGGAAGACCACTCTTTGACATAAATCACAGGAAAATATTTTTTGATCCACCTCCTAGAGTAATGGAAATAAAAACAAAAATAAACAAATGGGACCTAATGAAGCTTACAAGCTTTTGTATAGCAAAGGAAACTACAAACAAGATTAAAAGACAACCCTCAGAATAGGGGAAAATATTTTCCTACAAATCAACTGACAAAGGATTAATCTCCAAAATATATAAACAGCATATGCAGCTCAATATTAAAGAAACAAACAACCCATTCCAAAAATGGGCAGAAGACCTAAATAGACATTTTTCCAAAGAAGACATACAGATGGCCAAGAAGTACATGAAAAGCTGCTCAACATCACTAATTATTACAGAAATGCAAATCAAAACTACAATGAGGTATCACCTCACGCCAGTTAGAATGGCCATCATCAGAAAATCTACAACCAACAAATGCCATAGAGGGTGTGGAGAAAAAGGCAGCCTCTTGCACTGTTGGTGGGTATGTAATTTGATACAGCCAGTATGAAGTACAGTATGGAGGTTCCTGAAAAAACTAAAAATAGAACTACCATATGACCCAGCAATCTCACTACTGGGCATATACCCAGCGAAAACCATAATTCAAAAAGACACATGCAGGGGCTTCCCTGTTGGCTCAGTGGTTGAGAGTCCTCCTGCCGATGCAGGGGACACGGGTTCGTGCCCTGGTCCGGGAAGATCCCATATGCCGCGGAGTAGCTGGGCCCGTGAGCCATGGCTGCTGAGCCTGTGTGTCCGGAGCCTGTGCTTTGCAATGGGAGAGGCCACAACAGTGAGAGGCCCTTGTACCACCGAAAAAAAAAAAAAA
>RJWK010024393.1:0-11832 GCA_004363435.1 Platanista minor | reverse complement strand
TGTCATACAGAGTGAAGTAAGTCAGAAAGAGAAAACAAATATCGTATGTTAACGCATATATGTCAAACCAGAAAAATGGTACAGATTAACCGGTTTCCATGGCAGAAATTGAGACACAGGTGTAGAGAACAAATGTATGGACACCAAGGGGGAAAAGTGGCGGTGGTGGTGTGTTGAATTGGGAGATTGGGATTGACATATATACACTGATATGTGTAAAATGGATAACTAATAAGAACCTGCTGTATAAAAGAATAAATAAAATTAAATTTTAAAAAAATTGGCTCATCTATTCTAAGAAATATACCACACCAATACAAGATGAGAATAATAGGGGAAACTGGGGGGAGGAAGGCAGGAGTGAGGAGTAAAGGTATATGAGAACCCTCTACACTTTCCACTCAATTTTCTGTAAACCTTGAACTGCTCTTTTAAAACATCTATTAATTTTTAAATAAATATAGAAATAAGTAGCAATATAAGCACATTATATAAAAATCTGGACATAATATATGGGGAAGAATTTAGAACTGGAATTGTTGACTTTGGAGGGAACAGTGGGCAATGTGGAATCGTAGGATGGAAGCTGGGTTTTTTTTTTTATTATGAGGCTTTAATACTAAAATAATTACTTAATATAAAGTAATACTTTTATAAATAATTGATATTTTAAAGGACAAATGTAAAATCACAGAATAGCCATCACTTATCATTTCCTACTAAATTCCACTGCAGTTTATTTAAATAGTCAACTTTGATTAAACACTCTGTGCTAACATCTACACATTTACAATTAATGGTGCTTATTCCCACAATATAGAGAGTATATAGAGTCTCTCAGAAACCATCCAATGCAGCAAAGAAACATGGAAGGGATGGGGGGAGCTGGCTGCCACTAACTGGACTCCTCCTCTAATATTAGTACATCTTCAGTCCTGAATGCTCAGGGCCTTCATAAAACAGTTTGGGAAATGCATGGACTCCCAATGAAGCTCACATGTAAGAAAACCACAAACCAATCTCACTTATAAATATTGGTAAAAAATAAATAAAATATTAACAAATAAAGTCCAGTAGTAAACTGAAAGACTGAAAAACATGGGGTCCATTCTAAGAGTGCAAGAATTATTCAATATTAGGAAGTATATACAATCCACTATATAAATAGGCCAAGTGAGAAAACTCATATGGTCAACTCAATAGATTCCCAAAAGATGAACTTAAAAAATCAAACATGTATTCCTTATTTAGTTATCTAGGAATGGATACTTCATTGAAAATTTTTATAATACGCATTTCTAACTAGACGTTAATGTTATACTGAATAATTAAACATACAAATTTCCATTAAAGTTAGGAAAAGTGTGCATAGCCCCAGTACCACCACTATAATTGTTCCCTAGAGCACTACACAACATAGTTAGACAAGAGAATTAAATGAGGCATACCTTGGATAACTAGAAGCAAAACAGTCTCTGTTTCTTAAAGACATAGCTGTATAACTTGAAAACCTGAGAGAATCTATGGAAAACCCACTAGAAACAATAATAAGATTTAATGGAATACTTGTAATGGCTTTCCCACAAGATCCAGTTCAAAACGATAAGAGAGGGACTTCCCTGGTGGTGCAGTAGTTAAGAATCCACCTGCCAATGCAAGGGACACGGGTTTGAGCCCTGGTCTGGGAAGATCCCACATGCTGTGGAGCAAGAAAGCCCATGTGCCACAACTACTGAACATGCACACCAAAGCCTGTGAGCCACAACTACTGAATCCTGCATGCCACAACTACTGAAGCCCAAGTGCCTAGAGCCCATGCTCTGCAACAAGAGGAGCCACCAAAATGAGAAGCCCGTGCACCACAGCGAAGAGTAGCCCCTGCTCGCTGCAACTAGAAAAAGCCCATGCACAGCAACAAAGACCCAATGCACCAAGATAATAAATAAATAAATAAATAAATAAATAAATAAATAAATAAATTTAATAAATAAAATAGAAAATGAAACACCAGCTGTCAAGACGTGAACACTCTTTTAAAAAAATTTTTTTAAAGGTAAGAGAAAAAATCCCCTTCACAATAGGAACCAAAAATAAAAATGAGAGAATATAAAGAAAACTTTAAAATTGTACTAAGCAATAAAAAGACTTGAATAAATAGAAAGCCATACCTTGTTCTGCAATAGGAAGACTCACTATTATAAAGACAACCTTTTTCTCTAAATTAACCTATAAGTTCAATAAATCCCTGTCAAAATATCAATAGGTTATTTTGAAATATTTCTCTTGACGAAATGATGTTTGGGTTTACCTGTAAGAATAAATATGTGAGAATAGGCAGAAATTTCCTCAAAAAAGATAACAGAGAGGCCTTGCCCCACAGATATGAAAATATATTATGAAGTTACATTAATGAAAATGGAATGGCAGTGGAGCAAGCATAGACATTCAGATCAAAGGAACAGAACAGAAAGCACATATGAAAACTTCATATATGATAAAGGTGACATTTCAAATCAATGGGTCAAAAATTATTAATCAATAGATGGTACTAAGACAGCTGATTTACCATTTGAAAAGAAAACCCTACTCCAAAACAACTTCAAGACAGATCAAAGATTTAACTATAAAGCTGAAACCACAAAAGTACTAACAGAAAGCATATATAAATCATTTTTATGTATAATCTTGGAGTGGAGAAGGTTTCTGTAAAGAATAGAATGAACTACAGAGGCCATTAAAAAATGATTGATAAACTAGACCGTATAAGTTTAAACAAAATTTCTCTGTGCATATACCACAGGCAAAGTCAAAATACAACAAATGGGTGTTGGGAACATTTCTACAAATACACACATAATATTTATTTCAATATTACTTTTTATAATAAAAAAATTTAGGAGAAAATAATAGCTATTAAGAGGGGCCTGGTTAGTCTTAGCTCAAGATGGTGGAGTAGAATGGTGTGAGCTCACCTGCTTCTTACAAAAACACCAAAAATCACAACTAGCTGCTGAAGAAACATAGACAAAAAAGTGCTGGAACCTACCATAAAAGATACCCTACATCCAAAGACAAAGAAGAAGCCACAACAAGATGGTAGGAGGGGCACAATCACAATAAAATCAAATTCCATACCCGCCAGGGGGATGACCCACAAACTGGAAAACAACTATACCACAGAAGTTATCCCATAGTAATGAAAGTTCTGAGCCCTGAAACAGGCTTCCCAGCCTGGGTGTGTGGCAATGGGAAGAGGAGTCCCCAGAAAATCAGGCTTTCAAGGCCAGCAGGGTTTAATCGCAGGACTTCCACAGGACTGGGAGAAACAGAAACTCCACTCTTGGAGGGTGCACACAAAGTCTCAAGCACGTGAGGACCCAGGGGAAAAAAGCAGTGACCCCATAAGAGACTGGGCCAGACCTACCTGCTAGTACTGGAGGGTATCCTGCAGAGGCAGTGGGCAGCTGTGGCTCACTGTAGGGACAAAGACACTGGCAGCAGCAGTTCTGGGAAGTACTCATTGGCATGAGCCCTCCCACAGGCTGCCATTAGCCCAGCCAAACAGTTTGTAGGCTCCAGTGCTGGGTCACCTCAGGCCAAACAACCAAGAGGCAGGAACACAGTCCTAGCCATCAGCAGACAAGTGGCTTTAAGTCTCTCTGAGCACAGCCCTGCCCACCAGAGGGACAAAACCCAGCTCCAGCTACCACTAGGCAGGAATAAACCCCTCTCATCAGGAAGCCTGCACAAATCTCTTAGACATCCTCATACATCAGAGGGCAGACAGCAGAAGCAAGAAGAACTACAATCCTGCAGCCTTCAGAATGGAAACTGAAATCACAGAAAGTTAATCAAAATGAGACAGCAGAGGAAATATGTCCCAGATGAAGGAACAAGATGAAACCCCAGAAGAACAACGAAGTGAAGTGGAGATAGCCAACCTACCAGAAAAAGAATTCAGAATAATGATAGTGAAGTTGATGCAGGATCTTGGAAAAAGAATGGAGGCAAGGATCGAGAAGATTCAAGGAATGCTTATAAAAGACCTAGAAGAACTAGAGAACATACAAACAGAAATGAAAAATAGAATAACTGAAATGAAAAATACACTGGAAGGAATCAATAGCAGAATAACTAAGGCAGAAGAACAGATAAGTGACCTAGAAGACAGAATGGTGGAAATCACTGCTGCAGAACAGCATAAAGAAACAAGAATGAAAAGAATTGAGGACCGTCTCAGAGACCTCTGGGACAACATTAAACACACCACCATTCACATTATAGGGTCCCAGAAGGAGAAGAGAAAAAGAAAGGGACTGAGAAAATATTTGAAGAGATTATAGTTGAAATCTTCCCTAATATGGGAAAAGAAATAGTCAATCAAGTCCAGGAAGCACAGAGAGTCCCATACAGAATAAATACAAGGAGAAACACATCAAGACACATATTAATCAAACTATCAAAAATTAAATACAAAGAAAAAATATTAAAAGCAGCAAGGGAAAAGCAACAAATAACATATAAGAGAATTCATATAAGGTTAACAGCTGATCTTTCAGCAGAAACTCTGTGAGCCAGAAGGGAGTGGCAGGACATGTTTAAAGTGATGAAAGGGGAAAACCTACAGCCAGGATTACCCAGCAAGGATCTCATTCAGACTCAAAGGAGAAATTAAAAACTTTACAGACAAGCAAAGGTTAAGAGAATTCAGCACCACTAAACCAGCTTAACAACAAATGCTAAAGGAACTTCTCCAGGCAGGAAACACAAGAGAAGGAAAAGACCTACAAAAACAAACCCAAAACAATAAAGAAAATGGGAATAGGAACATACATATTGATAATTACCTTAAATGTAAATGGATTAAATGCTCCAACCAAAAGACATAGACTGGCTGAATGGATACAAAAATAAGACCCATATATATGCTGTCTACAAGAGACCCACTTTAGACCTAGGGACACATACAGACTGAAGGTGAGGAGATGGAAAAAGATATTCCATGCAAATGGAAATCAAAAGAAAGCTGGAGTAGCAATTCTCATATTAGACAAAATAGACTTTAAAATAAAGACTTTTACAAGAGACAAATAAGGGCATTACATAATGATCAAGGAAGGATCAATCCAAGAAGAAGGTATAACTATTGTAAATATATATGCACCCAACATAGGAGCACCTCAATATATAAGGCAAATACTAATAGCCATAAAGGGAGAAATCAACAGTAACACCATTATAGCGGGGGACTTTAACACCTCACTTTCATAAATGGACAGATCATCCAGACAGAAAATCAATAAGGAAACACATGCCTCAAATGACACATTAGAGCAGATGGACTTAATTGAGATTTATATAGCATTCCATCCAAAAGCAGCAGAATACACATTCTTCTCGAGTGCACATGGAACATTCTCCAGGATTGATCACATTCTGTGCCACAGAGCAAGCCTTGGTAGATTTAAGAAAATTGAAATCATCTCAAGGATCTTTTCTGACCACAAAGCTATGATATTAGAAATAAAATACAAGAAAAAAACAAGAACACGTGTAGGCTAAACAGTATGCCACTAAACAACCAAAGCATCACTGAAGAAATCAAAGAGGAAATCAAAAAATACCTAGAGACAAATGAAAACAAAAGCACAGTGATCCAAAACCTATCGGATGCAGCAAAAGCAGTTTTAACAGGGAAGTTTATAGCAATAAAATATTACCTCAGGAAACAAGAAAAATCTCCAATTAACAATCTAAACTTATGCCTATAAGCAACTAGAGAAAGAAGAACAAACAAAACCTAAAGTTATTAGAAAGAAAGAAATCATAAACATCAGAGCAGAAGTAAATGAAATAGAGACAAAGAAAACAATAGCAAAGATCAATGGAACTAAAAGCTGGTTCTTTGAAAAGATAAACAAAATTGATAAACCTTTAGCCAGCCTCATCAAGTAAAAAACAGGAGAGGACTCAAATCAATAAAATTAGAAATTAAAAAGGAGACGTTACACCAGACACCACAGAAATACAAAGGATCGTAAGTGACTACTACAAGCAACTGTATGCCAATAAAATGGACAACCTAGAAGAAATGGACAAATTCTTAGAAAGATACAATCTCCCAAGATTGAACCAGGAAGAAATAGAAAATATGAACAGACCAATCTCAAGTTCTGAAAGTGAAACTATGATTTTAAAACTCCCAACAAACAAGTCCCAGACCAGATGGCTTCCCAGGTGAATTCTATCAAACCTTGAAAGAAGAGTTCACACCTATCCTTCTCAAAGTATGACAAAAAATTGCAAAGGAAGGAAAACTCCCAAACTCATTCTATGAGGCCACCATCACCCAGATACCAAAACCAGACAAAGATACCACAAAAAAAGAAAACTACAGGCTAATATCACTGATGAACATAGATACAAAAATCCTCAATAAAGTATTAGCAATCTGAATCCAACAATACACTAAAAGGGTCAGACAACATGATCAAGTGGGATTTATTCCAGGGATGCAAGGATTTTTCAATATCTGCAAATCAGTCAGTGTGATACACCACATCAACAAATTGAAGAATAAAAACCATATGATCATCTCAATAGATGCAGAAAAGCTTTGACAAAATTCACCACCCATTTATGATAAAACCTCTCCAGAAAGTGGACATAGAACAATTCTCAACATAATAAAGGCAATATATGAAAAACCTACAGCTAACATCACATTCAGGGGTGAAAAACTGAAAGCATTCCCTCTAAGATCAGGAACAAGACAAAGATGTCCACTCTCACCACTTTTATTCAAAATAGTTTTGGAAGTCCTAGTCATGGGAATCAGAGAAGAAGAAGAAAAAATAAGAAGAATCCAAATTGGAAAAACAGAAGTTAAGCTGTAACTGTTTGCAGATGACATGATACATAGAAAATCCTAAAGATGCTACCAGAAAACTACTAGAGCTCATCACTAAATTCAGTAAAGCTGCAGGTTACAAAATTAATACAAAGAAATCTGTGGCATTTCTTTACACTAACAACAAAAGATCAGAAAGAGAAATCAAACAATCCCATTTACCATTACATCAAAAAGAATATAATACCTAGGAATAAACCTACCTAAGGAGGCAAAAGACCTGTACTCCAAAAACTATAAAACACTCATGAAAGAAATCAAAGATGACACAAACAGATGTAAAGATATACCATGTTCTTGGATTGGAAGAATCAATATTGTTAAAATTACTATACTACACAAGGCAATCTACAGATTCAATGCAATCCCCAGAAAATTACCAATGGCATTTTTCACAGAACTAGAACAAAAAATCTTTTGTATGGAGACACAAAAGAACCCAAATAGCCAAAGCAATCTTGAGAAAGAAAAACAGAGCTGGAGGAATCAGGCTCCCTGACGTCAGACATTACTACAGAGCTACAGTCATCAAAACAGTATGGTACTGACACAGAAACATAAATATATATCAATGGAACAGGATAGAAAGCCCAGAAATACACCCATGCACCTACAGTCAATTATTCTACGACAAAGGAGACAAGACTATACAATGGAGGAAAGACTGTCTCTTCAGTAAATGGTGCTGGGAAACTGGACAGCTACATGTAAAAGAATGAAATTAGAACATTCTTTAACACCATACACCAAAATAAATTCAAAATGGATTAAAGACCTAAATGTAAGACTGGTTACTCTACAACTCTCAGAGGAAAACATAGGCAGAACACTCTTTGACGTAAATCACAGCAACATCTTTTTTGATCCATATCCCAGAGCAATGGAAATAAAAAGAAAAATAAACAAATTGGACCTAATTAAACTCAAAACCTTTTCCACAGCAAAGGAAACCACAAATAAAACAAAAAGACAACCCACAGAATGGGAGAAAATATTTGCAATCGATACAACCAACAAGGGATTAGTCTCCAAAGTTTACAAACAGCACATGTGGATCAATATCAAAAAACAAACTACCCTACCAAAAAATGGGCAGAAGACCTAAATAGACATTTCTCCAAAGAAGACATACAGATAATCACTAATTATGAGAGAAATGCAAATCAAAACTACAATGAGGTATCACTTCACACCAGTCAGAATGGCCATCATCAAAAAATCTACAAACAATAAATGCTGGAGACGGTGTAGAGAAAAAGGAACCCTCCTACACTGTTGGTGGGACTGTAAATTGATACAGTCACTATGGAGAACTGTATGGAGGTTCATTAAAAAACTAAAATTAGAGCTACTGCATGATCCAGCAATCCTCCTCCTGGGCATGTATCCAGAGAAAACAATAATTTGAAAATATACATGCACCCAAATGTTCATTGCAGCACTGTTTACAATAGCCATGACATGAAAGCAACCTAAATGTCCATCAACAGAGGAATGGATAAAGAAGATGTGGTACATATAGATAATGGAATATTACTCAGCCATTAAAAAGAATGAAATAATGCCATTTGCAGCAACATGGATGGACCTACAGATTGTCATACTGAGTGAAGTAAGTCAAACAGAGAAGGAGAATCTCTTATATGTGGAACCTAGAAAAAATTATACAAATGAACTTATTTACCAAACAGAAACAGACTCACAGACTTAGAGAGCAAACTTATGGTTAGCATGGGGGAAGGGTGGGGGTAGGGATAGTTAGGGAGTTTGGGATTGACATGTAAACACTGCTATATTTTAAATGGATAACCAACAAAGACCTGCTGTATATCACAGGGAACTCTGTTCAATATTATGTAACGACCTAAATGGGAAAAGAATTTGAAAAAGAATAGATACATGTATATGTATAACTGAATCACTTTGCTGTACACCTGAAACTAATACAACATTGTTAATCTACTATACTCCAATATAAAATAAAAAGTTAAAAGAAAGAGGGGCCTTAATTAAATAAATTCTGGTATATCCATACAATTTAATACTATGAATTTGGGCTTTTTTAATGAAGTAATTAAGTACTGACATGGAAAGGTGTTAATGATAATTTGTTATGTGAAAAAGCAGGTTGCAGAACTTCCATTGCTGTTAAAAAAGAATATATGCACATTTATTTTTATATAAGAGAGGTATATGTTTGTATATGCACAGAAAATATCTGGGAAGATGTAGAACAAACTGTTAAGTTACTGTCTCTGGGAATTGGTATTGGGGAAAAGAGGGTTGGATAAAGGTTTCTTTCTTTAGTTTATACATTCATTCATTCACTCATTCAACAAATACTGAGTGAACTTCTATTATATGGCAGCACTGTTTTAGGTTCTGGGACTACAGATGAGGCCTCTGCTCTGTGTTGAAGGAGAGACAGACGATAAGCAATGACATAAATGAATAGCACAATTTCAGACACAATATCAACACAATAAGGTCTGTGGAGAAAAAAACGGGGTGATATGATGGAGAGAAGTAGGGGGAAAGTGTTGGGTGGGCTATTTCACATTGCATGGCTGGGCAGGGCCTCTCTGAGGAAGTGACAATTGAGCTGAGACCTAAATGACAAGTAGGAGCCAGCCACCAGAAAATCAAGAAGAAAAGCATTCCAAGGAGAAGGAAGACTCGGTGCAAAGGCCCAAAGGCAAGAACAACCTTGATGTGTTCCAGAAACAGAGGCCAGTATAGCTGGAGCTTAGTAAATGCAGGGGAGAGTTAGAGAAGCTGACTGAGAATCAGATACATAATCTCTGTATTGATTATTTTTCTTTTATCTTTTTTTATAACAAGTTTGTGGTAATTTTTTAAAATAACAATAACACCTTAACACTTTTAAAAGAGAATAAGAAAATCACATAGACTAGCTCCATCACCTACTGGCTAGGTTACCTTAATCAAGTTAATCTCATTAAGCCTCAGTTTGTTCATTTGTAAAATGAGGAAAAATACACTCACCTCAGAGGGCCAAAGTGCAAACCTATGTAATGGGTTGTTTTGGTTAGGGCTCTTTTGGACACAAGGAAGAGAAACTCAGTCAAGCTAGATCAAGAATCAGAAATACAAGGTCAGGAAGTTGAGCACAGTTAGTGCTCATTAAGCTTGGAGCTGTAGGAAAATTCTGGATGAGGCATGGGTCTCTGCTCTAGAGCTTTGCTATTAACATGACTCATCTATACTACATGTCTGCTTCTTTCTGCACATTTCCCCCATGCGCCGTGCTCAACTCAGAAATGCAGCTGAGGGACTTCCCTGGTGGTGCAGTGGGTAAGACTCCGTGCTCCCAATGCAGGGAGCTCGGGTTCAATCCCTGGTTGGGGAACTAGATCCTGCATGCATGCCACAACTAAGAAGTCCACATGCCACAACTAGGAGCTCACATGATGCAACTAAAAGATCCCACACACCACAACTAAAGAGCCCACACGAAACAGTGAAGATCCCACGTGCCACAACTAAGACCAATGCAGCCTAAATAAATAAATAATAAATAAATATTTTTTAAAAAAAAGAAATGCAGCTGACACTTGACTTGGTCCATAATGCCCACCCCCCACCAGCATCCTGGTCTGCTAGACCTGCCTGCTCAACAACTAACTGGCAACTCCCCTCTGCATCTCTTATTTCATTTTCCCAAAAGTGCAATCTGATTGGTCCACATCATCTTGTCAAACGGGGCCATAAAACTCTCAGGTTGTCTGGCTGGCCTTGAATCAGATGCAATCAGCTGTACCTTAAGGGAAGGGAGGATACAGTACATAGTCAGGCCTGGCTTGCCCATTCAGCAGGAGCTGTAAGTAGAACAGATTCTCCCAGAACAAGGGTGTAAAGATGGCAGGCAAGAAGCGGCTTTTCTGATGCTTGTCTGTAGCAGAGTGACTGCCATACGGTAGGTGTTCAACAAATGGTCACAATTATTAACAGTGACATTATGCCACCTCTTACAGGAAGCATTCCCAGAACTCTCAAGCTTCTCAAATTTTTCCCACAGAACAGAAATCCTAATGCAGGAATTGTCCAATTAAGAAATCATTGAAATTCCTTCATCTAGGGCAGACTTTTAAAGGCTCGTAGGTGTAATGCACTGGGAGGAGGGATACACAAATGAATCAGGCCCTTATCCTGGCCTCAAAGAGCTCCCAGGGTAGTGCAAGGGAAAAGGAAGCCTAAGCCATGAGAGATCCACAGACAGGAAACTCTGGGAGTTCAGAGAAGGGCAAAGATTGTTGTTTATCCATATGTATGCATGTCTCCTGGCTACATCCCCTTAGATGTCCCAAAGGCACCTCATACTAAGTGTATTTAAAACTGATCTCATCTGCCCCCAGCCCCAAACCTGTTCCTCTTCTCAGATTCCCTGTCTCGGTGAGGCAAGTTCATCCACACCTGTCGCCCAAGCTTGAAAGCTGAGCTGCACTCTCTCTCAAGGTCAGCTGTTGTAGTTGCTAAAGTTGTCCCTGAGCCTTTAGTGTGTGTTTGTCTTGCCCCAAAGGGCAGAACTAATAATAAACTTGAGAATAGCTTCAGGAGGGAGAATTTTAAACCAGGCTGGAGACAAACAATACCTGGAGTTCACTAGGGTTGATTTCGGATTTGGCCTCTGGCATCAATGGGTACAATCCCTTTCAGGAAAGTGGGTCAATAAGAGCCTAAAAGATTCATGCCATTTTCCCACTAATTCTGCTCCTCAATATCCACCCGACCCTACTCCGAAACAAGAAAAGATCTAAGCACAAAATTATTCTGAACAAGGCTATTTTCTGATGGTCAAACAGAGAAGTAGTCTTTTTTTTTTTTAACATCTTTATTGGAGTATAATTGCTTTACAATGGTGTCAGTCTCTGCTTTATAACAAAGTGAATCAATTATACATA
>RJWK010024392.1:0-28404 GCA_004363435.1 Platanista minor | reverse complement strand
CCTGGGGACAGAAGCTCCTACACTCAGGACCCTTTGAGATCTCACCCTATGTATCTCTTCATCTGTCTGCTTATCTGTATCCTTTATCCATAACCTCTATTACATCATAGACTGGTAAACATATGTAAGTGCTCCCCTGAGTTCTGTGAGCTGTTCTAACAAGTGAATCCAAGGAGGAAGGCCATGGGAACCTCTGACTCGTAACTAAGTCAGGCAGAAATCGTGGGCAACTTGGGAACCCACTACTTGCAGCTGGTATCTGAAGTGGGGGACAGTCTCATAGGAGTGAACCCTTAACCCGTGGGGTCTGCATTAACTCCAGTTAGTGGCAGAACTTAATTGCATTATAGGGCCCTCAGTTGGTCTCAGATGCACAGAGAACCCCACACATCTCGTGTCAGAAATGTATTGAGTATGGTAGTAGTGTGAGAGTAAAGGAGAAACACAGGAGGGCTGTTTTTTTCCAACTCATCACAACAAAAAGTAAAGCTATAGGGCTTCCCTGGTGGTGCAGTGGTTGAGAGTCTACCTGCCGATGCAGGGGACACGGGTTCGTGCCTCGGTCCGGGAAGATCCCACATGCCGCGCAGCGGCTGGGCCTGTGAGCCATGGCCACTGGGCCTGCGCGTCCGGAGCCTGTGCTCCGCAACGGGAGAGGCCACAGCAGTGAGAGGCCCGCATACCGCAAAAACAACAAAAAAAATTAAAGCTATGTTCTTATCACATTAGAGCTGACAAAGAGTTTTTGAAATATTATTTAAACATCTCATAACTTTGAAATTACAGTATGTCTTTAGTGTAGTATTAAGAAGCTCATATATTACCATAACACAAAAAAGTATTTTTAAATATTTTTATTTGATTTTCATATTTCATATATTTTTTATTTTCCTTGTACTTTATTTAATGCATTTTGAAACATTGCTATGAAATGGGGTCTGTTGGCTTCACCAGGCTGCATAAGGTGTATCAGTCAAGGGTCGATCAGGAGACAAGGTCAATTGATGCATCAAACAGGGAAAGTTCAATATAAAGAAATATTAACTATAAGAAGGAACTGGAACAGTAAAGAACTGTCTAGTAAGGAGTAAGTAAAACTCTAAAGAAACTACAAATAGAAAATGTCCACCAATCCTAGGGTTGAGACAGAGCTCCAGGGAAGAAATGACTCCTTCCTGCCCTTGATCCTTGGCCAGGGCTGAAGTCTAGACATGGTTGGAGAGGACACTGGATCATGAAACTCACAGAGACTGTGAAGTTGTACAAGGGGGTCCTGGGGGAAACTGTCTGTTGGAAGATGCTGTGTAGGCTGTTGACACTCCACTGTGAAGCTACTTTAGGTTCTAGGGAAACCATTCATGAGTGACAGCACTCTGCTGCAGAATTCTCCAAGATGGTAATGAGAAGCAGCAGTTCATGGCAGATGCTGAGACAGTGACGATCCTTTGGGAAGCCACTGAGGAGGATGCCAGGAATCTCTGCTGGACACTGCAGAAGCCACATATGCTATAGGGCTGAACTCCTGGGAAAGTTGCATGGGCTGAAGGAATTTGCCTAGACAAGCACACCTGACCCAGGACAGTGTTTCCTCTATTACCCTCTACTGGCAAAGCTTACTATTGTGCCGTCTGGCCAAGGAGAAATATGTACAGTGTCCGGCTCCATTCTTGCAAAGCAGGCAATGAAGACCAAATCAGAAGCTGAGAGGCAGTACATTGATAACTGGAACAAAGGGATTCATGACCGCCAAATATTACACATCCTAGTGTAGGCAAAGAATTATGTTTATTACTTTTCCTGATTATTTAAAAATCTTTCTTAACTTATATTCACGTCAGGAATATTTGCTAATCTTTTCAAAAAACTAACTGCTGGTTTCTTTGATACTTATCTACTGGTTTTAGTTTTTGTTTTGTTTTGAATTTCACTGATTTTTGTCTTTGTTACATGTTTCCGCTGCTTATTTTGGGTTTGATTTTCTTTTACCAGCTTCCTAGAGTGGGTACGGCAAAAATAACTTATTTTAGGCTGTTTTCCTCTAATATAAGCATTTAAAATTATAAATTTCGGGCTTCCCTGGTGGCACAGTGGTTGAGAGTCCACCTGCCAATGCAGGGGACACGGGTTCGTGCCCCAGTCCGGGAAGATCCCACATGCCGCGGAGCAGCTAGGCCCATGAGCCATGGCCGCTGGACCTGCACGTCTGAAGCGTGTGCTCCGCAATGGGAGAGGCCACAACAGTGAGAGAGAGGCAAAAAAATAAATAAATAAATTTAAAAAATAAAATAAAATTATAAATTTCCCTCCAAGCTCTGCTCTAGCTGTTTCCTGCAAGTTGTGATCTAGTCCATTTTCATTGTCATGAAGTTCAAAATGTTTTTGAATTTTCCTTGGGATTTCTTTATTCACTCATGGATTATTTAGAAGTGTGTTCTTTAATTTCCAAACATTTTGGAACCTTCTAGATATCTTTCTGTTATGGATTTCAGTTTAATAGCTTATGGTTAGAAAACATATTTTGTATTAATTTAAAATCTCTTCACTGAGATTCATTTTATAGTCAAAATATAGTATAACTAGTGACTATGTGCACTTGAAAATAATGTGTTGTGTGGATTTTTCTTAAAATGCAAATTACGTCTAAGAGGTTGATTACTATCTTTTTGGTATTCATATGGTGTGTTACCATTGATGAGCCAGTGCTGAGTCATTTTTATTAACTAAATCCATAGCTCACATCAGTGTTCACTCTTTGTGAATGAGGCAAGCATGTGTGGAACTCTTGCAAAAGGATGAGGATATGAGACAGATAAATTATATCTTCTGAGAGAAGGAAAAAATGTGGTGATGATGCATTATTTGTATGGTAAAAGACGAATGGGGGCAGCTAAATGATTGAACCTAACAGCTTTAATTTCACTGTGAAGTGGTATATAAGGTAATATGTTGAGAAACACAACCCAAGTACATCAAGAGAAAAAAAGCATATTTTGAAGCAAAATAATACATAAAATAAATAATATTTATTTCCATGATCTAAAGCCTTCTTGAATAAATTAGAGTTTTCATATCATTGCTCACTTAAAAATTGCATTTATAAAAGCTCAACCTGCATACACAACTGAGGCAGAAAATTCAAATAGTGTATTGATGTGAACCGCCGGTGTCTTAACCCACTGGGAACGGCTCTAACTGTGAGTAAGCCTGGATCTAATTCTCAGGTGCCTAAGGGAGCCTTCAAGGTTAGGTAAGCTCCAAATTTCATTTTCAGTCAGTAAGAGGGAGATGTGTCTTCTTGAAAAATGGTTTGACTCTTTAGAGTTGTCTGTAGGGTCCAATTTTGTTAGTTTGTCCTGCAACATATTGGAAAACTAGTTTATGACACATTCAATCTGAGGTCCAAGGGAAGGAATGATCAGTCTACATTTTACTTTTCTCGAATACATGCGAGAGTCAACCTATGAGCTCTACAATTGATAAAAATGTCATAGCACACATTTTTATAACATTTTACAATTCAGTGATAATACTGCTTATAGTCAGTATATATTCTTTTTTTAATTTTACTAACACTAAATCATGATCTGCATGCTGTCATTTTTAATTTTATCATAAATGATACTTTCATAAATTATTCCTTTAGTGGAACATTATTTACTTCAAAGTAATGACGTTTCCCAAGATGCTTAAAATATGTTCACATTAGCACTGGAAAAAAAAATCTACCTAGTTAAATTTCTCTTTTCTATTATATTGACCACAAACATAAAATCAGATCTCTTCAAAATAATTTAGAGTTATAGTATGAATTAAAGTAGTTGATTTTTAAAATAACTAGTATTCCTTAATTTTATCTGCTATCTATATGACTCTATAGAAGACTTTGGTCTGCTTGTTTTAATCTCCATGCCCAATATGTAGTTTTATAATAATTCTATTTCCTCCTACCATTAAAAAAAATCTTTTACATAGATAACTCCTTAAAGCATTTACTTGACATGTCACCATGGGGAAACAAATCAGGGAAAACGAGAAAAGACATACAGTGGCCAAAGTGTGGAAAGAGTATTTAAGATACACATATGCACAAAGATTGGTATTTTAAATCCATGGGATAAGAAAAGATTAGTTTTCATAAAATCAGGAAACATCTTTAATGGCTCCCTCATATACAGAGGAAATGAGTTGGGGATAAAAGTGCAAAAGGGAAAAGAAGCAAGGACCTTTGTAAGATGTTGGATCCCCAGTTTGATTAACCAGCCATCAATAACAGACCTAGATATATTGATCTTTTTCATAAAAATCAGCCGCTAACCCTTTCCTCTAAGGCAAGGTTCTCAATCAGGGAATATTTGGCAATTACTGGAGACACTTTTGTTTGTCACAACTAGGGGTGAGGAATTGGAATTAGCAACCAGTGAGCAGAAGCAAGAATGATGCTAAACATCCCACAGTGACCAGGACAGGCCACCATAACAAAGAATTATCCAGACCAGAATGTCAGTGGTGCAGAGATGAGAAACAATGCCCTAAAGCAAAATGGGGACAGTTTTTTCTCTTGATTTATACCCTTCATAATGACTTTTTCAGAAATCCTCCCTCCACACCATTGAGTCTACCCTGAATTCATTTTAGCTTGATTTTATTTGTAAACAAACAGTCCTGAGCAATGTGATGATGGGGGTTGAGAAGAAAGCAACCACTATATAACTGCAACACACTCCTCTTGGATGCTATTGAAGGTAACTTTTAATATCTTCACTGGAAAAATATTGCATATTTACATTTGCAATGTAGCATACTTTGCTTCTGACTAATATATTTTCTCTATATGATGATATATTTCAATTCAATTTCTGGTTTGAGGTGTAAATTCTCTGATTAGAACATGGTTCAGGACAGACCATTTGTAAATGATAATTTGGCACCGACCTATCTGAAAAGCATTTTTGACCCTAAGATTCTTGACATTCATGTTCCAAAAAAAAAAAAAAGTGTGCAGCTCCTTCCTGCTTATTTCCCAGCCAGGATGCAGAGCTCTTAATTAGACTATAACCGTATTTTTGGATTCAATGTATATAGAGGGCAAGTAATCAGAAAGCCTAGGCAGTAAAACAGCTCACTTAGACGAGGTATCTGATATTCCTGGGATCAGGTTGGATTATTTCACGAGCTTGTACAGTAGCTCTTGGACTTATTTCTTACTTAAAGTAGGCATTAAGTTTTTGTTGATTTAACCTATATTTGTAGTGTTGGCTTAAAACTAAATTACACTTTACAGATATAATACTGTCTGTTATTGACCTTATTTTTTAACTAGATTTTTAATGTTTTTATATTTAGGAAAGGAAATACAGTCAGAAATGTATATGTAAAGTATCTACCATCTTGAAACTGAGTAAAAAGCAGTATAGCATAACAATATAGTAACTTGATTTCTGTGCCAGGGAAATCGACATTTGATTTTCTGCTCCGCTGCTTCAATGGTTGAAGAAGCTTGGGAAGATTTTCTCACCTTCCAGGCTTAGCACAAGATAGGAATCAATGATATTTGCAATTGATCACTTTTGTGTTTATGTTTTCCCCAGAACTAAAGGATGTATATGGCAATTAAACAAACATGGTTCAAATTATTTTTATTTTCAGATTTTCTCTCTCTCTCTCCCTCTCCCTCTCTCTCTTTCTACACACACACACACACACACACACACACACACAAACACACGCTGACATATCTTTATACATGTACAAGTATTATATTTCTACCTACTAGTAATGTTATGAAGATTAAATATGGCAATTTATGTAAAGTACTAAGTTCTTTGTCTTGGACATATTAATAGCTCAGTTATTTTCAGTCATTATTATTTCCAAATATCAAACATGTCATACTGAAATGACTTTTGAATAATTTATTACAAATAACTCAAAAATAGCAGATATATTTCTTTTTATTAGTAATCCTTATTCCTTTAAGGCTTGCACGTGACGTTTAAAAATTATATTACAGAATCTTATAATTTAAGGCATCTTTTATGTCACTTAATCTCATCTACATTTTTGGTGAGAGAGCTGAGGGCCACAGATGCTTCAGAACAAGTCAGGATAATGTCTGAAGCAGTCCCTGGTCATCCATGATCAAAATGAGCTCTTCGTCTTTCACTGGGAAGTCGAGAGGGATGGTCTCCCTCAAGATGATTTTTGAGGAAAAAAGTGGAAACATCAGCTTGGCCATTTCTAAGTTCAAATGAAATAATACAATACACTGAGGAGCACGTTCATTTCCACCTTTGTCCAAACTTTTAAATGAATGATAACATGCTTAGAGAAGGTTTTTTAATATCTCAGTCACTTGCAAGAAAAAAGCTGTGCTTTATTTGTTCCCTTTCAATTTGATGTGTTTTCCCCTCAATTCAAAATTGATTTAGATAAGTTGACTAACAGTGAAAGCAATGCTGACTGAGAAAGGGACTGCCTTCTCTGTAGACTAAGTAATCATAATTTAGAGTTTTATTGAATAATACAAATTAAGAGAAAGCTGGGCTGGTTTCAGGAAAAATCCAATTAAAGCATGACTCAGTTGACAGTTTCTAATTTGCATCCTGAGTATTTCTTCATAATTTATGTCTTCCCAAATGTAAATATCCTCATCCACTTTCATATATAAAATGGTTATAATTTTTATATAATAATTTGCTTATTGCTGCAGTTAATCATTTATATACACTCTTACAAAGAAGAGAACTTAAAACTGACTATTTTATTATTCCACCCACTTATGTCTTATAGCTTATGTAGATAAAATATACCTACTAATATACCATTTTATTGTGCTTAGTAATCTCTATAATAATTTATAAATTAACATGTGAATGTTTGATGTTGGAAAATGCTGGATCAGGTACTCAGGCCAACCTTCCTGCAAATAAATGTATATGCACTTATATATACATACAGAATCTCATAAATTTGATCTGGGACCCTGAAAGTTACACCTCGGGAGTAGTCATGAGGTAGTCTTCGCAGGTGTAACCAAGATAAAGATTTTTTATATGAGAAAAGCATCATGGATTATCTGGATAGGCGCTAAATCCAATGACAAGTATCCTTATAAGAGACACAAGGAAGAAAGAGAGAGAGAAAAGAAGCAATGAGAACACAGAGGCAGACATGGAAATGCCTAGAGCTTCTTGAAGCTGAAAGAGGCAAGGAACAGTTTGTCCCCTGGAAACTTCAGAAGGAAAATGGCCCTGCTGACACCTTGATTTCAGACGTCTGGCTTCCAGAACTAATGGTGAAATAAGTTTCTGCTATTTAAAGCCACTAAGTTTGTGGCAATTTTTCACAGCCATCCTGGGCAAGTAAACAAAGCTGAATAACTCTAACCATTAATCTTGAGAGTAGGTGGGTCAATGAGGTAGATGGCAGGCAGTACCATGCTGCAGCAAGCTCACTGATTTTATGTTTGGACAATTTATTTATGTAAATATTTTATTTACACCTTCCTTCTGCTTAGTGCAATGGATTGATTTAACATTCTCCTGGTCACATAGAAGCATGAACTGTGGACTTTTTTGAAAACATATTGATGCTTTCAAAGTGGATGAGAAAAGTGCTAGAACTGTTGGTCTGTGAGCCACAAAGAATGAGAGTCCTCTAGAGAAGAACATGTCAGGGTCACACTAGCAAATCTCAGAAGACATGTTTAGTAGTCTAATGACTTCAGGGAAAATGGAAGACTCTGTTTCAATTCAGAAGTATTTACCATACAAGAAATGTCAAGAGAGTCTTACAGTATGATCAAATACATTCACTAAATTTGAACACTATACATAATGAAAAAGCTTTTTCCCTTTAGATAACTATAAGATAGCTGTAGGGAGAGAGATCAGATGTAGTAGCACTAGGTCTATTTTTAATTCTAATGCATCAATCATCCAAATATATAAGTTTCTGCCACATGCCAAGCAGAATTCTGGATACGGGAGCTACAGCAGTGAACAAGGGTAAAACGAGTTTCCTATTCTTGTGGAACTTCCATTTTAGTTTAGAACTGTTCACGTTTAAAGAGTTATTTATTTCTTCACCTTCTTTGCTCTGAAGCTTTTTGTAAAGCTAAATTAAAAAAGCACTTGACTAGTACAACACACAAACTTCCACATGTGTATTTTGCATTGTAAAAAATAAGCAAAAGATGAAGCAATAGAAATATCTGGAAGAGGAGATGCTCCCTCCCAACACAGAACGCATTTCCAATCATAGAATAAACAGGAAGAAATGTGGGCCTTGTATGAGAAACTAACCTCTTGACGACTGTAATTTCTCATCTCGTCCCAGCCTTTGGATGTGGGAAGGGAGATTAGACCATGGGTTTTAGAGTACGAGCTGGAGAGAGTTGATTTGTTCACCACAAGAAAATTGGATTAATTTGTGGGTTTCTATTCCTGGAAGGGAAGGAACAAAAGCAGGAGAAAAAGATGGAGAATGAATAACTGAACAAGAAACATGGCTCAGCCACTGAAAGACCTTTAAAAACTGAAACGTTGAATATTCAGTTTTGAAATTTCTGTGATATAAATCATAAAAGATAACTAAAATTAAGTAATGATATATATACATAGTAAATATATATATATATATTTTATATAGTAAACATATATATATTCCTTCCCCTCTCCCATGCCCAGAATTGAGTTGATGTATAGTTGGTGTTAGAAACAAGATGTATAGAAGATAAAAGGAATTCTGCAGACAGAAAGCTGAAGTTGATGGTGACCATGGGGGCAATTGGAAGTCTAGGAATTTATAAAAATATACAGTAAGGGAATAAACTTTATACAGAAAATGGAATAAGTGTTCACATAAAACTTACCTAGATCTTTTTAGGTTGTATGAGCCCAGTTGACTCCTGGGTTTTATAGGGACCAATTATTATAGTCTCTTTACTCTACCCCACTTTTTAGAATTTAATAATTATTAGTAGAAAGGTATTTCTTTGCTTTTTGAGAGAGAGATAAACTGATCTGTGAGGATAGGAGAATGATCTACTAATCTGATATCTCAAAATGATTACCCCACCATCTACTCAATCAATGTATAAATTTGAGACTCATTTTACCTTATCTTTGTCATCCATATACAATTATTTACTAGTCCTGTCTCTTTTTTTCCTATGTATCTCTTGAATTTTGACATTCTTCATCTTATTGCTCCTCTCCTAGTTTTAAGCCCTATCATTTCCAATCTAATCAATTAGCTGCTGTTCTGGTTTTCCCCTTAGCACCTGTGAAATCATTCCATCACTGCTAAACAGTGATATTTAGAAAGCACAAAACTAGTTAGTTTACACCTCTGATGATACATTTTCCCTCAGTTGAATAGTTTTCAATGTTTCCCTTTGTTTTCATGATATTATTCAAAATGCAAGCAGGACAAACTCAAACCTCCACGATCTGCCCCCTGTTTGCCTTTCCAGCATGGTCCACCATCACATCCCTACACACCCTGGACACTTGTGCCATGAGGAACTACGGGTGGTCCAGCACACCACATCCTACAGTACCAATGGAGCTTATGATTTTCATATGATTTTTAAATGTGGTTTTCCCACTTTTTCTGCCTGGCTAATGTAGAACATTTTTGAGTGCAACTATAATGTTACCTTTGAGTTTTAGTTAAACTCCACAGTACTGCATGTTAAAATAGCAGATCTTAAATCCACAAAGACAAATAGTCTATTTTACTGAATTTTAAAAGCTTCCTGAAATAATTTATTGAGATAAAGTTAAGAGGAATAGGAACAATACAATTAATAGGTAAAGTTTTTGGTATTATTAAGAGAATATCTAAAAATATACACATGGAATAAACACAAGAAAGTTAAGTTATGAGTACATTGTTTCACTTTCAGAAGAGTTCGGTATAATGTATTGAGGTTTATGTAGGACATTTTAATAACTTTGTGAAGTATATGCACAAAATTCTAGAAAAATAAATTTTTAGTTTAAAACACTAACAACTGTGTCCAATCAACATAATACTATGTACAGTTCTTTTATTCTTCCCACATAAGAATATAGGCTCACTCCTATTTGAAAAAATATTTCTAAAGTCATTATAAGTGTTTTGCTGTTTCTTCCAGGAAAGAATGGGAAAGGTCAAACTTGGGAATTAGTCTTGAAGTATTTAAATAACTTTAAGAACTTGTCTATTTTAATAACAGAATGAGTCAATCAATTGTTTTTCCATGAAGGTTATCAAATGATTCAGTTCTTTCTTTCTCTTCCCGTATATATGTACAAAATGATACATGTTGTATATTTTAAATTTATTTCCAGCAAGTCTTACATTTATCACAGCAGTTGATCATTCAGTTGTCAGTGAGGTTCTTAGGTGAGATCTTTGTATGTTCAACTCTCTAAAAAAAAGCATTTTAAATCAATGTCACCTTTATATTTCAGATAAAATAGGCATGTAATTGTGTTTACCCATTTAGGAACTTGCCAAGTCATAAAAGCATTTGTATTTGTAAAAGTATTGGGTGGTTACAGTAAATTTGTGAATTACTTAGCTCAACATGTATTCCTACTGACTATCAGCCAGAGATCAGAAAGGAAGATGATACTTTTCTCAGATCTCTTTGCTGCCGGTGTGGTTGATGACAGGTATGCCAATCAAATGCACACTCTCCTAAGACTTGGCTTGGAACCAGGCAAGGAGAGAGGCAGGATACAGGGGGTCCGTTTTGCTGGTGCAGATCGGCTGCGGTAACAGATTCACAGGGTGGCTTCCTGATGGTGGAAGTTCTTTCTGGAAGCTCAGACTGAAGGTTGTTTCTTCATTTCTCCTCATAATTTTGCAAGACACTTAATCTTTAATAAATTCTTGTACATATCAGCTGGAGCAATTTCTGTTCTCTGCAACTACTGTCCAATAATTTTTAGAGATAATTATGAAAAACATAGCAGTATAAGTAGATAATTAACTTAAAAATGGGAGCCAAAGAAAGTCATTAATTATGAATTAAGCCCAGCTTGTGTCTCATTTATGGCTTTCAAAGAGAGAATAGTCTAATTCTGGAAGCACAGAATCTTGTTTAGATATTAAACTGAAATTCCATAGTGGTTAGTGTTTTTTGCTAGTTTCTTGCTTGTTTGTTTTGTTTTCTCATACTATTTTGTCCCCTTCTAGTTCAGACAACACAGCTTAAATAGCTAGCTGGCTTAGCCTGTGGAATGTTATTTTCCCGTCATAATGCATCATGACTTTAGGTCTCTAGACCTGAAGGCAAATAACACATACCATTGACTCCTACGTGGGTTTCTTCTATTTACCGAAATGATTCATTCAGGGGTGCCCATTAGTCAGTTCTTGTCGACCTCAGCAGCTGAAAGCGTTAGGGCTGAGACAAGACCTTGTGTTTTATAGCCAGGCTCCAAAGGACCGATTTGCCATCGCTCTAGTTCCATTCATTGTAGGACTGGGGCTTCAGTTAGGGAGCAGACTCCCAGGGAACCCCACTCACACCCTGCTGCTGTTCTTCCTGTCCTACTTGTTCTCTCGTTTCCCATGATGATGAGACGGTTCCCGTCCATCCCAATGAGGCTGGTGTCCAAGTCCCTGGTGCTGCCAGAGCTGCACTTTTGCTGCGGTTGACTCTTCATACTGTTTCCTTCAGAGCAGCCACGTTCCTGAGAAACCAGTCATGGTTATTTACACCCCTTTGTTGTTTCCCTATACACCTGACACATTAGAAATTCTTTTGAGGGAGTCAGACTTCCTTAATCAGGGGCCAAGGCGGATGGCATGGCCATTCTGTCCATTCTGTTCTTGATTACTAGCACCATGTGGTGGTAGGGAATGAACTTAAAGCTCTCTTTTCCTCTCTCAACAAGCAGCAGCATCATTCTCATCGGTCTTCCTCCTGCTGGAAACTCATGGTCTCATTCCCTGCATCTCCATTTTACTTATAGCAGAATTGGAACAGATTCACCTCAAACATGATTTTCTTTCTTATTACATTTGCTACACATCAGTTAATATTCTTCTCATTCCAGGAAGGGCCATAACATGTTAAAAAATAACATTATATTTTAATAAAGTTGGGCTGACATTTTAATGACTTTATAAAGTAATTTATGTTATATTTGGATAGCATGCTACTTTTCGAATAGTTTCTTATTTTGCCTGTCATCTTATAGACAAGGCAATTCATCAAACAACATTTGTGTATGATGCTTAGAAGACTGAATAAAAATTGCTTTCAATCTTCAATGACTTGGCATCATATCACTTCTTTTTACCATTAATGGTGTTATCACTGAACAAATTTGATTGCATTTCCTAATATACACTTGACATTTCCCATTCTCCAGTCACATTGCAAATAGTTGGGCACCGCAGCATGTGCTGTATTTTTATTGACTCAGAATGTGAGTTTGTGGTCTTTCAACAGAGGCTTTGCCAGTCAACTGAAGCTAGTTTAGGCTCCGCAAAGTGACTGGTAATTTTCTTTTGAAGTGGGAGCTCTGAGGAAATGAAACTACCAAGGGAAAAAGGCTGTGGGAGTTCAGGGCAAGTTGGCAAAATGACATTTGATCTACATTTTCTGTGTATGCACATGGTAAAAATGATTGCTTTAACTTTGTTTTTGTTTTTCATGCAAATAAATACATCCAAAGATGGCTAACTATAAAATAAATTTAAGGCAATGAAAAAGGCTGAATAGTTACCTGATCCGATTTAAGCATCACTAAAAAGAAGACAGTACAGTGTTTCCGAGTGTGAGCATTCCTGTGGTCAAGATCTCTGTTTAAATCCTGGATCTGCCACTTAGTAGCTTTGTGTTCTCAAAGCAAGCTATTTAGACTTTGAAACAGATCTTTCTCACCTGTAAAATGGGGCATAATTCCACCGATGTTATTGTGTTATTAAGTTACATAGGGGTCAAGTGGTTAATACCCTATAAATATAGTGCTTTGCCTGGTTCCTGATAAAGTCTCAAGTAGTGGTCACTGGTGGTATTTAGCTTGATAATTCAGAGTGACTGTTTTCATGTAACAGGACGTTTTAGTTTTGAACATTTATACATCATGAAATTGAAACCAGTAATAGTTTAAATGATTTAACTGACAGCTGAAAACTGAGGTTCATACAAGCTCAAGATCACACAGATGATTAGAGACTCAATTTCCCAAATTCTTCGAAAATGTATTCTCCCAAAAACCTTGCTGGTTTATCCAGAATGCCCTCTTTCTCTCTAGGTTTGCCAGATTTAGCAGGCAAAAGCGCAGTGTGTTTAGTTAAATTTGGATTTCATATAGATATCAACTAATTTTTTCATTTAACTATGCTTCATGCAATATTTAAGACAGACTTAAATACTAAAATATGCAATAAGTAATACTACATGCTATGTAATACTAAACACTGAAATATGCAATATTTAACAAATTAAAAAACTGCAATACTTACAACATATTTAGACTAAAAATTACCTATTGTCCGTCTGAAATTCAAGTTGAACTGAACATCCTGTAGTTTATCTGGCAATCTAATTTTCCTCAGTAGTGTTTTAGAAAGAGCTTTAAGTTTTATATTCATTTTTTCTATTCTTGGCAATCCTAGTTCACTTTACAGCCATCTAGATTGTCTACAAAACAGCTGTGTACAAGGCATAGCCATAAGTTGATGTGATAGATCTTCATAAATGCCATATAAAAACCAATCATTACTTTTCTACCACTGTCTCATTCTCACCATAAAAAAATTATTCCTTCTTCTTGGTATGTGTTCCATGGTTATATAAGTGTTTATAGAGGCTGTATAAGGTTTTCTTATAATTATAGGTATATTTAGACCTTATGATCTAAGGGGTGAATATGAAAAATCCAGGTTAGGAAAACATTACTGGTTAACTTACAACACATAAGTCCAAAGGATTGCCTTAATTTTGGAC
This sequence comes from Platanista minor, assembly GCA_004363435.1. Classification (NCBI taxonomy): domain Eukaryota; kingdom Metazoa; phylum Chordata; class Mammalia; order Artiodactyla; family Platanistidae; genus Platanista; species Platanista minor. The sequence continues at coordinate 14,447 of RJWK010024392.1, read as the reverse complement.
CTGGCTGTTTTCCTGGAACTCACTTCAATGTATCATTTTTCCTGTTAAACTCAATTATAGGAAGGCTGAAGTGGGTTCAGCCAATTCATCATGAACTGAACAAGGTGGGTGCAGTTTGCTGTCAACAGCTTCCCCCCATATCCTTCTAGGATGCTTATAACTTTGGTGTGTCATCATCCTTCAGCTCTGAATGCTGCCCGCAGTCAGAGGTCACCATGGGAAAGAGCTCTTGGGAATTTATTGCCACATCAATTGACATAGACCTGAGAGTGTGGTTTGCATTGCTTCTAAAACGCATGAAATAGTGTCTGAGCTTCCATTTATTATGAAGGTTTAATTCAAGGACTCTTAGGACAAATTGATTTCTGGTATAAAATGAGAAGTTTTACCCTCTCAAGGAGAAGGAGCTGGGTAGGGAGTTTTTGTACAAAAATTCACACACCTAAATTAAAAGAGTTGTCTCAGCTTTTCCACAGCATTTTTCGTTTGCTTCCCATGGCCAAGGAACTTATAAAAAGTGAGGAGAAAAGTGAACGCATTTTCACCCAGAATTGCTCTTTTCATTCCAGAAAGAATTAGTTCATTCACAGTTGATCATAACAGTCATGCCTCAGCCTCAGCAACTGAGCAAATGAATTATAAGTTGTGGAATTGCTTCCTATCAGATCTGCGAAGCCTTTGATAAACTTACACTTATCTCACGCAAACACAGTAAACTTCAGAAGGCAGCTGTTACTCAGCTGACTTCCAGAAATTCTGATTTCATATGCTTGGATTGGGCAAGTGCTCATGATTTAAGGTTAAATGGCATAAACATTGCACTGAGAAACAATGTAGGTATAGTGAAAAGAAATGTAGATTTTGCATCTGGATGCCTGGATTCTGGCTGCACAACAGACTAATTGTACTTCACTGCCAAGTCTCTTTAATCTACTTAGATTTTAGTTTCCTTCACTTTTAAGTAGGGATTGTAAGCTGATAATAATTTTAGCTAGTCTCTTTGCAAATACAGAAGAATTCTTCATTCCTATTTTTCTTGCTTTCTATCATACTTCACATAAAATCTGTCAGCAAATTATGTTGCACTATTACTAAAATATTTTCAGATTTTCATCTATTTTTTGTGAGCCACCTTTCCTGCTGTCATTCTGGTACAAGCACCCTCATCTCATACCTGAGTTATTGCATTGGTCTCCCTTCTTGCACCCTTACCTACATCCCACCTTTAAAAATATGAATCAGATCCCATCACTTTTGTGCTCAAGACTGTTCAATAGTTTCCCACATTATTCAAAGCAAAAGCCATGGTCCTTACAGTGGCCTTTCGGCAGGACTCTTCATGCTGGCTCTCCGTGGATCCCTGCTCCAGCCTTCAAATCTCTCTCACATCGCCTGCAGGTAGACCAGGTGTCCTTCACCCTCGGGTCTTCGCTCTTGTGCTTCCACTGCCTGAGATACTCTCCTTATGGAACCCGCGTGGCTTACTCTCACCTTTTTGATATTTCTGCTCAGTTCTCATGTTCTTGGTGAAGCCATTTCTTTTTTTTAAAATTTTTATTGAAATATAGTTGATTTACAACGTTGTGTTAGTTTCAGGTGTATAGCAAAGTGATTCAGTTTCATGCATATATATGTGTACATATATGTGAATATATATATATATATATATATATATATATTCAGTTTCATTCATATATATGTGTATATTCTTTTCTAGATTCTTTTCCATTAGAGGTTATTATAAGATACTGATTATAGTTCCCTGTGCTACACAGTAGGTCCTTGTTGTTTATCTATTTTATGTATAGTAATGAGTATATTCTAATCCCAAACTCCTAATTTATTCCTCTCCCCCTTCCCCCTTTGGTAGCCATAAGTTTGTTTTCTATGTCTGTGAGACTATTCCTGTTTTGTAAATAAGTTCATTTGTATCATTTTTTTTTACATTCCACATATAAGTGATATCATATAGTTGCCTTTCTCTCTCTGACTTACTCCACTTAGTATGATAATCCATGTTGCTGCAAATGACATTATTTCATTCTTTTTTTATGGCTGAGTAGTATTCCATTGTATATATATACCACATCTTCTTTATCCATTCACCTGTTGATGGACACTTAGGTTGCTTCCATGTCTTGGCTATTGTAACTAGTTCTGCTATGAACATAGGGGTGAATGTTTCTTTTCGAATTATAGTTTTCTCTGGATATGTGCCCAGGAGTGGAATCACTGGATCATATAGTGACTCTCTTTTTAGTTTTTTAAGGAACCTCCATACTGTTCTTTATAGTGGCTGTACCACTTTACATTCCCACCAACAGTATAGGATGGTTCCTGTTCTCCGCACTATCTCCAGCATTTATTGTTTGTAGACTTTTTGATGATTGCATTTCTGACTGGTGTGAGGTGATACAACATTATAGTTTTGATTTGCATTTCTCTAATAATTAGTGACGTTGAGAATCTTTTCACGTGCCTGTTGGCCATCAGTATGTCTTTGGAGAAATGTCTATTCATCGGTCTCATCATCTGCAAATACTTTCTCCCATTCTGTGGGTTGTCTTTTTGTTTTGTTTATTGTTTCCTTTCCTCATTAACCAGTGTGACCGAGTGCCCCTCACATTCCTCATCCCCTCGTCTCCATAACACTTATCACCTTTTATCCTTCAATATGATAATCTATTTATATTTAATTTTCTCTCTCCCCATACTAGAATTCAGTCTTTGAAAAGGCAATAATTGTTTCTTTCTGTATTGTTCACTGACATATTCCCAAAGACTGGTATAATGCTTGAACACTGTATGTGCTGAATAAGCATTTAATGAATGAAGCAGTGAAAGAACAAATGAATATATGAATAATCAACAAAACGTATGTGACACTTTATATGTTATAATGTTTAAATCTCTCAGTAACAGTCATAAGGAGGTATTACTATTAGCTCTGGTTTGGAGCTAATGGGGAAACGGTCTAAACAATTTCAGTTCACACATTTTCACCAAGTATGTTGCTATCTTGCTTCAAAGTCTAAGTTCGTTATCCTTCCACTGTACTCTCTTCTCTGAAATAATATATGATAAAGTGGTTTGAAAAGGATAAAGCACTATCCTAAAATGTATGGTAATATGTAGTTAAATAGAAAGATTCTTTCTTCTGCTCCAAGGAATTAAAAATGAGGTAAGATCATTTATTTTGTCTTTTAACTTTGGTCCTTACTCAAAATTGGACATGTAACTTGACAAGTGCATTATATACATATAACAGCTCCCAGATGTAGTTTTCTACTCTTCATGCCATGGAAGCTTTTAAACTTCTATTTCTGTTTTATGTGTGTGTTTGTGTGTGTGTGTGAGAGAGAGAGAGAGAGAGAAAGAGAGATTTTTCAACTTTAGATACAAGAGAAGAATCACAAGGGCAGTTGGTTAAAATTCATATACTAAACCATCTTCTTTATAATATAGTCCACATAATCTACACTGGGCATGTATTTTTCTTGAGGAACTAAATACATTTTTTGTCTCCATATATTACAGAAAGACTTTAATTTTGGACCAGATCTAGGTCAGAGCAAAAATGACTTTTTAGGGGTCAATAGTATGTAATTCACTATTCCAAACTTACCTCAGTCATTTACTGCTTTTGTGATTTTTGTTTCACTGTATTTGAACTGGAATATTGTTTATTTAATATTTTTACTTAAATAGACTTGGTGTTTCTAGTTAAAAGCATGAATATCTAAGCAGTGAAATTATGGATTTGAGGTGCTAGTCAGTTTTTTCTAATACACATTAAATAAATAAAAATTAAAATTTTATAAAGCCTATCCACCAATGAAAATTACCAGGTCTTTCACACATGAGGTATGCATTTCTTATATATTTACCTCATTTTGCAAAACGCTGGTAGAAAATAACTAACCATTGAGGGCAGAATATCTGTATGATCCAGATGCCTGCATGATGTTTGTGTACACCATTTATCCCTAAGGTGAAGGTGAAAACATAAATATTTTGGTTAAATGTCAAGATAGTTGAGTAGTAAAGAGCAATAATCTGCTGAAGCAATATAGTTCTTTCAAAAATTAGGTTTATGAGGGCTTCCCTGGTGGTGCAGTGGTTGAGAGTCCGCCTGCCGATGCAGGGGACGTGGGTTCGTGTCCCGGTCTGGGAGGATCCCACAGGCCGCGGAGCGGCTGGGCCCGTGAGCCATGGCCGCTGAGTCTGCACGTCCGGAGCCTGTGCTCCGCAGGGGGAGAAGCCACAGCAGTGAGAGGCCCGCGGAACACACACACACACACAAACAAAACATTAGGTTTATGATATACAAGAAGTATATTAGTCAAGTGCTCTAGGAGAAACAGAACTGGTAGGAGATGATTGCTTGATTGATTGATTTGAGTATGAGGATTTGGCTCTCACAATTATGAAGGCTGAGAAGTTCCACGATCTACCATCTGCAAACCCAAACCCAGGAGAGCTGGTGGTGTAACTCAGTCACTCCAAATCTGAAAGCTTCAGGACCTGGAGACCTGATGGTGTAAATCCCAGTCTGATGGCTGAAGATGCTAGATGAGGTATTCCAGCTAAATTAATGAGGCAGGAAAAAACAAAGCAAAATCCTTTTTCTTCTGCTTTTTGTTCTATGCAGGCCCTCAATGGATTGGCTAATACTCCCTTCTATTGGGAAGGGCAACTTATTTTACCGAGTCCAGTGAAACACCATCCTAGATACCCAGAAATAATGTTTAACATTGGGACACTGTGGCTAGTCAAGTTGGCCTATACATTTAACCATCACCAGAAGACGTCTGAAATTTTATCAAAATATTAATTCTGATTATGATTTTTTAAGAAAAAATGTTAGCATTAAAAAAACATCAAAATTTCTTCACAGAGCCTCAGCCTTCCTGCCCCAGTGATCTTTTCTATTCAGTCACACCAGGAACAGCTCTCCTGTTGTACCTTGTTAAAAATGTCTCTGCATTGTCTATAGGGTTATAGACTTGAAAAATCTCCTCCTTCCTTCAGTATTTCTCATACACTTGTCACTATTAAATTTTCCCTTTGATATTTGGCTTTCGAGTTCCTCCTATTCATAGCCTGTCACTTTCTTTTTAATTCCACCTTCCTGCCTTACTACTGTAGACCTGTACATTAAGGGTATTCTCACTTCTGAATCCTTTGTTTGTCAATCATCTGCCCTGGGTAAAATATGCCTTTGAATTTCATGCCTCCATTTCTGAGTTGCCAACATTGCTGCAGGAAAGCCTTCCTGTTTGTTCCAAAACAAACTGAAATGTCTTACTCATTTTTTTTCACACATCCCAGCAATCTTTTCACTCAATCAATATTAAACTCTTTACAGAAATTGTCGATATTTTCTATTCTTCCTAGAATTATAGGTGACTCCACCCATCCATGAAGACCCTAACTAAAAATTTTGACAGAATATAAGTGTGTGGAGCAGATATCCTTGATGAGCAGTCATCAAGGAGTAATAATTGAGAGATAAATGTTGGTTTGCTCTTCTTGGGAAATAGTTGACTAAGTTCTTCAGACCAAGTCTTCCACAAAAAGAAAATAAAAAATCTGAATAAGACATTGGACGAAGAAAACTTCAAAGGGCTGCTTACTCTATGTGACCACAAGGTAAGGGAGGAAAAAACACTAAGATAGAACCACAAGAACTGCTATGAAGAGTAATGATGGAAATTGCATAATGGAAGGAGGTCAGAGGATTAGAAAGTGGAATCACTAAGGATTGGCATCCCCTAGTCTTCATCACTCTTCTCTCCATGCCTTCCATAATACAACTGAAATCTGAATAAAACATTTTCTTGGCTGTTCTCACTTCCAAATAAATTGCCAACCTGATGACTGTCTTCTTTAGAAATTGTGGAGCTGTCCAGGGGTTGAGAGCTATTCCAGAGAGATTATTATCAAGGGTCAGAGAGGGGAAAGGATAAAGATGAAAGATAGGTACCCAGATTGTGATTAATTTTGCTACTGACTTTATCTTTTAACTCCTTAATGCACTTTCCTACTATGTAAAGTCAGCTCTTATTATAGTATAACAAAATTAAGAAAAGATGCTTATTCTCAGGGGACAATATTGTTAACTATATATTTTAAACAAATGAGAATCCATAAAATGAGTATTAAGTGAGGATTGGCATTTAAATATGAAAGTAAAGTTAGTTAAATAAAAATAAAAAGGACTGCACAAATGAGCCTGAAGCCCTGACCTCGATATTAATTAGCTAAGGTTTTAGACTTATATTCTGCCAAGTCAATATCTTCTTCTATGAGATCATGATATGAGGAAACTGGTCTAGATCAGTGGGTTTCAAACAGAGCTTTTAAATTTGGAGGGTTTTGCTCATCTTTGTTTTATTTTTTGAATCTTCTGAGAGACTTGCCTATTGGTGGTTTTGTGGAAAGGGTGATGAGGACTACATTTGACAGTATTACAGGTCCCCAGAACCCACTTCAAATGGGTCAGATATATTTTTATTTGTTTATGGCTCTGGGTAAGATTTCAACTGAGCCAAAATTTTAGTACCTAAGGAAGCAACAGACTAGCTGATCTCAAGGATCCCTTTCTAAAATTCTAAGAAACCTTTTCAACTTTTGAAGTGATACTGAATCCCAAAGGATATTATTCTTGTTCAAGATGGAATTCAAATAATTAAGTTAGTTTAAAATGTCTGTGTGGGCTTTGATTTTCTATATGAAAAGCCATAACTTCAATCACATGTGTATTTGTGTTTATTATTTCTTCCATTCTTGCAATAAAATGCAATAAGCAATTTTTGAATACCAAGTCTATGTAAAGTACCCCATAGACTTTTCTTAAACATTGTTTTGGAATTCTGAGAAATATTCTGGCAGTGTTTTGTTTTGGTTTTTTTTGTAGATCCAACATTTTTATTTTGTAGCACTCATTCGCCTAATCTCTTGTATTTTATTTTTTATCTCCTAATCTGATATTTTTTGGTTTACTTTTTACTTTTTATTTTATATTGGAGTGTAGTTGATTAACAATGTTGTGTTAGTTTCAGGTGTACAGCAAAGTGAATCAGTTATACACACACGTGTCTATTCTTTTTCAAATTCTTTTCCAATTTAAGTTGTTACATAATGTTGAGCAGAGTTCCCTGTGCTATACAGTAGGTCCTTTTTGGTTATTCATTTTAAATATAGCACTGTGTACATGTCAATCCCAAACTCCCTAAATATCCCTCCCCCCATCTTTCCCCACTGGTAACCATAGTCTGACAGTTTGCTCTAGTAAAATATGAAGTAAACCTCTTTTTATAGTGACAGTGGGATGTAAAGAAATAATTTAACAAATTATACTTCACAGTTTATTCCATAATGTCACTTTTTGAAGGAAAGCTATGTTCTGTGTTTTGTTCTGTTACTTGATTTCCCAGTTTTATAGCAGTGATTATTTTTATAATTTGAAATATATGAAAGTTCTTAATTTCCTGAGAAAAGTAAAGAACGGCAGGATGTATCTTATAACTGGGAAGAAATGAAGTGAGAGCTGAGAAGTAGAGAATGAATTTGACGCTAACATAAAAATAAAAAGGAAGCGCTGTTTTGGGTATGGCTTATACATATTAATTGGGGGAAAAACGCGTATAAACTAGAGCTTCTGAAAATATATTGAAATCTATTCATATTTTCAATTTTTTGAAGGGCATATCTATCCATCATCTATCTATCTATCTGGCACAAAAGTATATCTCTACACACATGCACATCGATAGGCACTGTTGCTCACCTCCTCCTCTACAAAGGCACACAGATAGCTGTCCACTCACAGGATGAAAGAAAAGGGAAGGATCATTTTGTGTTCTAACAAGAAAGCAGTGATGATGACTGAAGCTCAGAGAAGTGATTAAGAACAGTCTGTGGGTACTTGTTTGGAAGGAACAGTGAAACCTTTAGTCCCGTTAGGAGCATCAAACCTGGAAAAGAGAGAGCTGGTTGTCCTCCTCTAAAAGGAATGCTTTTCCTTCCCTGTCACATTGACCAGATGCATCTCCACCTTGTTGAGCCCCACTGTAAGGCTTAGCTGCTTGAAGTCAGAATAACATACGCTGGGCAGGGCAAGATGGGCTTCAAGATGGACCCGGGTATGACTCACTCGAATTCCTGAGATTGTGCTTAAAAAGTCCAGTAATTTCTTTGTTTTGGGTCCTGTTGCTCTTGGCACAGATACTTTATGGTTCTTTAATGGTATTTGAAGTAACCTTTTTACGTTCCCCGTATATACCATGTCTTTTGACGGTTTTTTTTTGTTTTGTTTTGTTTTGATTGCGGTACGCGGGCCTCTCACTGCTGTGGCCTCTCCCGTTGGGGAGCGCAGGCTCCGGACGCGCAGACTCAGTGGCCATGGCTCCCGGGCCCAGCCGCTCCGCGGCGTGTGGGATCTTCCCGGACCGGGGCACGAACCCGCGTCCCCTGCATCGGCAGGCGGACTCTCAACCACTGCGCCACCAGGGAAGCCCTTGACTGTTTATTATTGAACATGCTTTCATTATTGTTATTGTTGAACATTTTGGTTTACAGACCTCTTGTCAGATGTGGCAGAAAATTCAACAAAACCCAGTTATTTAGCCATAAAATTCTATTTTTCTCAAAATGTCTGAAAAAATATTTATTGAAAACAAACATCTAAAAGTCACTCTCATCTCTAGGGAACCGACTATGTAACCCGGGGATGCTATTTGAATCATTCTAGCCAGGTGAATTTTCATAGGTATTTGTATCTATTGGAATGCATATATGTATATCTAACTGGCACTGCCACCAAAAGAGAGGGAGTCGCTTTATCCTCCAAATATGTTAGGAAACAATATTTTCATGCTACATATGCAAAGGACAAAAAGAGACATAATAAAGTGTCTTATAAAATGGCCAAGTTATCAACTGAATTTCTAAAAGAAAATTATTTTAAGTAAAATTAGGCTTAGGAGTTAGAGAAAAGCACAGACATTAATACACAGAAGGATAGACTGAATATGATTGAGAACATCAGATGGAACTGGCTTTAAATTTCCATAAAACGTCTGTGGTATCTGTCAGCCTGCCAGCAAAGACATCCATTTGTTCACTAGTTATGCAGAAAACAGTGACCTAGTCTGTGTTCCTCAACAACTAATGAAACCAAACTTAATTTCATCCTCCTGAAATCAACCTTGATAGTTTTTCTCTAGATTGTCCAAGACTTCCTTGGCAGGTTCTAATAAAAGCAAACCTAAAATAATCCTCAAGAGTATCTTATATTGACACTCTAGTACTTGTTTTTCTTACTTTAAATCTTACACTTGTCTCTCCATTTTTTTTTCTTAGTAAAGTGATGGACAGAGATAATTATGAATAAAGGGTTTTTTGATATAAATTCTGGTTTGTAACTGAGAAAGCTTTGTAGAATCCTGCCTTTAGATTCTGCTTCATTCAGGATGAGAAATAAATGCTCTATGGGGAAGCAATAATTGAATGACATCTAGACTATATTTTTTAAAAAGCTCATTTACTTATTTATTCTTTTATTTATTTATTCAGTATAAACCATGTATATCCTTCAAGACTTCAGACACTTCATATGGAGCTTTCATTGTTATTCAACTTGTAAACATCAAGAAGTTTGCAGAAGCAATAGAACCATGTTTAGAAAAGTATGTTAAGGCATGCTTGCTATTATAGCATATCTGTGAGTGAAACCAATCAGCTGAATTATAGAGCACCATTGGAGAGGGAGCCTGACATGGTAAAAACAGGGCAGGATTTGGAAGCAACCCGTTCATAATTGTATCCTGGATCTTCCCCTTGGGGGTTGAGTGAGCTTGGGCTATTCACTAATCCCCTCGAGCTTTAGCTTCTTCCCTGGAAACCTGGGATTAGAAGTAATGTGTTTTCAGTGCTTGGATGTATCAGGTGTATTACTGGAAGGAAAGAGATGATACACTCAAAAAATTAACTACTGGTGGCTTAGTGAAGGGACTATTTTCAGAACTTTGGGCAGGGAATCAACAGAGGTGGTGAGGCAGCAGAGAGTGTAGCAGTGGCACTAAGCCATCGGCACCCTCTGCCTACAAGGGCTGGACAGGAACTGTGGTCCTTGGTAGAGGAATGTGGCTTCAGCCAGACGATGGTGAGGTAGAGAGAGAGCAAGAGAGAGAGAATCTTCCTTCTCTCTACTAAGCTCTGACCTCTGGCTTTGCCTCCTATTGGACACGTGAACCTTAGTGTGGCAGCTCTCTGGGTCCTGGGGCTCAGAACACACCAGAGAGAAGCAGAGTGTGAACTTAAGGGTGACACAGATTGAGAATAGGCACCATACTCACTGGACTAGAGAGTGGGTATTACATGTTCACTCCATAACACGAAGGACAAGACAATCTCCTAAACCCTATGTCTCTGATGTGACATAAACTTTCTTCAAATCTTTAATAAATCTTATACATGGACATTGATCTCATATGGTATATTTTACCCTCTGTGAAAACCAAGATAAGGGGCTCAGTGTCATGTTTGAGTTAATGCAAGGACAGTGATAAAGAAACAACTGCAGGACTTAGAAGAGAAAATAAGACAGCAAAGTCAGAGAAAGACACAAGATACTTGAAGATTCAGAGAAAATTTTGGAAGAACATCGTTTGAATTTTCTGCAAACAGTGAAAGGCAAGTTTGTTGGGATAACCTCATCTTGGTCATTAGCAGCAAGGAGAACATAGTTGCTATCCAGATTATAAACAAATGAGAGCTATCGTTAAGTATGTATTTGGGGGTACTAAATTATTCTATAGTTTTGCTGAAGAATGAAAAAGTATGTGCTGTTTCAGCCTCTGTAGTGACCCACAGTACCTGCCATCTGCCATTGCCATGAAGAGTTAACAAAAATAGAGAATGACATTAAGTAAAGTCCTCTAGTATGGCAGATGGGCAGAGGACACTAATGTCTAGCTTGCAGAACAATAACAGAATCCCACGTCAGACAAGTGGAAAGGGCCAGTTGCATGTAACAAGCCAGCATTCTGCTACAGGCATAGCACTACCCAGCACTGAGAAGTGTCTGAGATTCTTCCTTCCTTGGAAGCTGTGAAGGTGGACAGCAACATTATCATGGATGCTGATGGCAGGCACAAGACTTCAGGTCAGGCACAGAGAACTCTATCACTCAGGACACAGCCAGCAGCATCAATATCAGCATATTTGGGTCAGTTTTCTTTGGCCTCCAGACTCACGGAGGTGATGTGAATGGGCCCAGTGGATGTCAGCTCAACACTGCAGTGTGCTGAACTTGGGAACACCCATTTCTTACAATGGACAGAAGTATGCTCAGCCTTTGTTCCAGAGGGAGATACAGTCTCTGTCTTCCAAGGCCGTTCACTGTACAATTATCCATGACAGTTTATCCACAAAAAAGGACAGTCAATGCCTCACTAACAAGCCATGTGGAAACACAAGAAATCTGTGGAGAAACGTGTCCCAACAGAGAGTTAACATGGTCCGTGGTGAAGCACAGATGTGTGAGACCAGCAGTACATGGTGTTTTGACATGAGTGTGTCATAATCACAATCTCTGTCATAAATGTGGCATATGTAGATATAACTATCAACACAGGGTATGGAAAACAATTGTCTATAATAATTTTCTCTTGGTCTTATAGGATTTAGATATTATATTTTGCAGATGCAAATTGAAAAAAAGACTAAAAAAGACTGATGGGAAGGTATCATTGACTTATTACTAGCTGACTACTTTTGCCTCAGTTAAGGAGGCATTTGGGGGAAAATTATGGGGTCTGTAAGGCTTTGGTCCAAATCCCAGTCCAGTTTTCTGAAGAGCTGTGTTGGTTTCAGGTAGTGCCTCCTTTACACCTGCCCAGGTTTCCTGAGGCTGGTGATCCATTCTAAACTGGAATTAAACCAAGTTGCATCAGATCTTCAGAGGGAGGAGCTCAAGAGTTAAAAGAATCCAAGTGGAACCACAGAGCAAACACTAAATGAACACAACCCTAAGAAGGTGATGACATATGTACACAGCAGCCTCTATTCCAAGGGTTACCAGTTGTCAGACAGCTCTTTGGGATTCTCACACTGGTTTAAAAAATTGCCTTATTTAACTCCAGGAGAATTCACCTAAAGAGTCAACTTGATGACTTTTGTTGAAAAAAAACCCAAAAACTTCTAGTATACCAGGCCCACATTTTTGGATGGCAAGATTTGGAGTTGCTCACTCAGGTAATGACTTCTTTCACTTGTGGCAATTACTGACCATCACTCTATATTTTTCCTTCAACATGGAGGCATCAGGTCATTTACCATTTTTACTACCATTTTTCAGCTCAGTTTCACAGTATAAATTGCTTCCTTGATTAGCTTATCAGCCTAGTCCCTCCAGGCACTGAAGTCTACAAGCCCTGCTTTAACCCATTTGCTCTTGACCTTGAAAAGTAGTTGCCCGGTCCTACATCCTGATCTTTGTAGCTGGGATTGGGCCAAGCCTTGACCTCTCACTGGAGAAGGAAATGAGTCCCTTCCTGGCTTCCACCCTCGGCGATGGAACCGAGGCTCTGCTTTTGGTATAGAGAGGGCACAACTGGGTCCGCAGTTCTGTTAGAGAACCTAAGGTTCATATGACAGTATTTTTGGATTTTCATCATTTTGCAAGGGATCAGTACTTGTGTCACAAAGAAGAAAATATTCTCCCTAGCTCAGATTCACTGTTTGACTCTTGAATGAAAATCTTAAGAATCCTTCTGACACTATTTATGCTTTTTGGTCTTATCCTTCCATGTTTTTCCACACTTTTGATGAAATAACAACCACGGTTCTATCAGTAACACTCTGCTGCGTTCACGGAGTGAGTGGGATGCTCGGGACTGAGCCTAGACTCTTTCACTAGCCATCCACCTCCATCACATCTGTCCTTGGCTCTAAGCCTGTGAGCCATTCAAGGAATATTAGATCCATGCTGGTGCCCTTGGTTCAGGAAATGCTTGTCCACATCAAACTGCATCGTTCTAATGTCCCACTAACATGTCAGTGCTACTCAGCCAATTTTAAGTCTTTGGTACAGAATGTCAATTTAACTGGAACAGTAGGTGCTATAATCTAGAAATGAAGTCAGCAATATTTACTTCGGAATAGTTGCCTATCAAGATAAGACAAAGAAGAAAGCTGTGTTGTTATGACTACATTGTGCCAGTTAGTGAAGCTTAAAATAATCCTTAGATATAACAACATGGCAAGATAATCAGGGGCATGTGGCCCTGTTAAAGATTCAAGGTTTAAATGCAAAATCAGATAAATCTCTTTTTGATCCGAGTTTTTTTTTTATTTTTTAAGGTCAGTATAATTTACTTAATTTAATTTTTATTTATTTTTGGCCGCGTTGGGTCTTTGTTGCTGCGTGCGGGCTTTCTGTAGTTGCGGTGAGTGGGTCTACTCTTCGTCCTCAGGCTACAGGTTCACGGGGTTCAGCAGTTGTGGCTCACGGGCTGTAGAACATAGGCTCAGTGGTTGTGGTGCAGAGGCTTAGTTGCTCCGCGGCATGTGGGATCCTCCTGGAACTCGTGTCCCCTGCATTGGCAGGCAGATTCTTAACCACTGCGTCCCCAGGGAAGCCCTCGATCTAAGTTTTACAAAACTAATTTTAAGGGCTAAAGCCCAGATGGGGATGGGTGGGTTGGGGGAAGTCAGAATTAATAGTCAAGACCAGAAGGTGGCAGCAGTGAGCTGGGATTAGAGAGCTCGTTGAAGCCTCTTAGCAGGGAGGGTGATTTGGCCAAAGTCTAGGTCTCTAAGCATGGCGTGGAAGGCATCAAAGCCCTGACAATCAGGGAGCTTTGTGTACTAAACGAAGAGTATGAGGACTCATTGCACGGGTGGTGATAGTAAACGTTAGACTCTGCTTCCCAGGGCCTGTAGTCAGATGGAAGATGCCACGCTGAATCATTCTGTTGGTGTGGCCTATGGCTGGCAGCTGAATTAAACCCCATATCAGGGCTGTTGGCTCTTAAATGCCTGGAGGGCTTTCCATATTGGATCTTTGGAGGATGGGGCTATGATTTGACAGTTAATAAACTATTTAAAATAATCTTTCCTTAAAATTGATGGCCCCTAGTTAAAAATTCAAAAGTCTAAATATGTAAAAATGTCCAAGGTAAAAATTTGTTAACACCTTACTGATTTGTACAGAAAGAATGCTGTCAAAAATGATATGCAGTATTTAGGGGAAGAAAAATGAAGAACTGTTGGTGATATTTTTCTTAAGAGTACAAACAGAGGAAAACAAATTTTATTTAATGCCATAGGGAAAAAAAAATCAGCTTCCTATGCTCCAACATGACAAACAGTCATATATATATATATATATATATATATATATATATATATATATATATATATATATATATATATATATA